>VNJO01004625.1:0-225845 GCA_008042535.1 Drosophila tani
ACCAGAAGAGGCTTTGGCATTATTTTTAGATGGAAATTTAACCAAACATTCCTACAAATTGATGCAAGTTGGTGCCAAAAGTCGTAATGCCAATATATATCCAACATACGATTCCCTGCACATTGCCAAAACTAAGTGTTATCCAAATGATATAAGGTTTACAAATTATTCCGCTCAAGTGCCTTTACAGCAAATGGTTGATCACATTATTATGCGAATTGTAGAAGCTAATTCTTCTATATTTAAATTTTCTGATGATGAAAAATCTGAGCAGAGACTAACTGGTATTTATAAGTGGGGCTGCGATGGCAGTAGCGGCCATTCGACCTATCGGCAAGATGTGGAATGCGACAACAATAATCTAAGCGATGGATACTTGTTTGCAGTATGCATTGTCCCATTGCAAATTCGAAAGGGATCTGTGACAGTTTGGGAAAATCAGCAACCTTCTTCACCACGATTCTGTAGACCCTTAAAAATTCTTTGTTCAAAGGAATCAGCAGAGTTAATTAAAGCAGAAGTAGCTAGCTTTGATAACGAAATCGCAAACATTATTCCAACAACCATTGGAAATTTGAAGATACACCATCAATTTCATTTAACAATGATAGATGGCAAAGCTTTTAGTGCTCTTGCAGATTCACCTTCCCAAGTATGTGGAATTTGCAAAGCCACCCCCAAGATAATGAATAACATTGATATGGTTTTATCATTAGCACCTAAAGCAGAACTATATCAATTCGGATTATCAACACTTCACGCTTGGATTCGATTCTTCGAATGTATCCTTCATATATCTTATAGGCTACATATTAAAAAATGGAAAGTTTGTGAGGCTAATAAGGCAGCTGTAAAGGAAAGGAAATCGCGAATTCAAGAAGATTTGAAAAGAAAAATGTCTTTGCTAGCTGATATTCCAATGGTTGGTAACGGCAACACCAACAACGGCAATACAGCCAGGCGATTTTTCAAAGAGCCCAAATTAGCCTCCGAGATAACCGGAGTAAATGAAGAGCTAATTTACAGATTTAGCGTCGTTTTACGCTCGATTGCTTGCGGACGAAAACTTAACAGTGAATCGTTTAAGCAATATGCTTTGCAGACAGCTGAACTTTTTACCACTGAGTATCCTTGGTTTTATATGCCGGTCTCAGTTCACAAAGTTTTATTACATGGAGCCGACATAATAAAGGTATCACCACTTCCAATAGGAAAAATGTCGGAAGAAGCGTTAGAGGCACGCAATAAGGACTACCGCAATTTCCGAGAACATCATACGCGAAAAACATCTCGATTAAATACTATGGAGGACTTAATGCATGCCTTATTAAGTTCTTCAGATCCACTAATATCAAGCTTACGCAACCCACAAGGCCAGTTAAAAAGGATGAAGGTTTATAGGGATATGCTGCAGCTCTTATCAGAAGAAACAACGATCGAAACTGATTCAGAGTCGGAATAAATAGTAACCTTATTAGAAATATAATTGTTATAATAGTTAATACATTTTTTATAATTGTTGTTAAAATTATTGTGAAAAGTTTCCATTTTTAATAAATTTTTCCATAACATATATAAAGACTGAAAAAAGCCAAATATTTGATGATTTCACAAGTTTAAAAAAAATTAAAGGGTGCAAGGAAATCTTTCAAAAATAATTTTTAAATAAAGGTTAAATATATTTTTAGCCTAAAAAATATAAAACAATTGAAATACATTAGTTTATCATTTATTCCTGGTTTAAATAAACAACGTCTAAAATCTGATCAAAAATTGCAACTTTAACAAAAGAAAAAAAAATACAAAGCCAAAAAAAAAAATATTTTTTTTAGTTTTTGTTATAGTCAAATCTATTTAAAAGTAAATAAAATATTTACTTTGGTAAAAAAAAAATTTTCCTAGCAGCTATGAATTAAACGCCGCTAGATGGGCCGTTTCGCCCACTGTGCGACGCGTTGAGTTTGCTTTAAGTTCAGTCGAGCACAAAACACCGACCGCAGTGGCACAAAATCAACAAGGACGAAACTGGGGAAAGTTGCGGAGGATCAGGGAAAAGCAGACGGCGGAGGAGATGGAGAAAGCCTGTGCCCTTTGGCGTCCACAGCTTGTTTCTGGTACTGTCTTTATGGGTGTGTTGTGTGTGTGTTTGTGTGTGCGAGTGTGTCTGTCGGGTGTGTTCGAATTTTTGCGGAATCCATTTTTGCCGCATGGCCCATGTTGTTATGCGTGTTTTATTATATTGTATACTCTGGATATAAGGTGGGTTTCATTTGTTTAAAAGGGAATAAGAACTATACAAATTATTTATAATTTGTTTTTAGAATATATGTTTTAATATAAACGAGAAAGAAAGCTAACTTCGGTAAACCGAAGTTGGTATACCCTTGCAGTCTGTAATTGGATCATTGAAAATCGAACCATTTTAGTAATGTTGAAAAAACATCGAATTTTGTAAATTTTACATTTTACATGTAGAATTTTACATTTTCATATAAATGGACCGATCGATTCTATGGCAGCTATATGATATAGTGGACCGATCTTAATGAAATTAAAACCGTAATTCTAGAACCTTAAAAAACTGCTATGTCTTAAAATTTATAGAAATTCGTTGAAAAACAGAGAAGTTAAATTTTTTTTTACATTAATTTCGCCATCATTCCTATGGCAGCTATAGGATATAGTAGTCCGATTTCGGTCGTTCCGACATATATACTGCGTGCTAAAGAAATAAGACTATGCTGAAAATTTCAGCTCGATAGCTCAAAAACTGAGAGACTAGTTCGCGTAGAAACCGACAGACGGACAGACGGACAGACGGACAGACGGACAGACGGACAGACAGACGGACATGGCTAGATCGACTCGGCTGGTGATGCTGATCAAGAATATATATACTTTATGGGGTCGGAGATGCCTCCTTCACTGCGTTGCAAACATCTGGTCAAAATTATAATACCCTCTGCAAGGGTATAAAAATAGGTAGACAGCGAGCTTTAAATAATTTGAGCAGTTTTGCAAAATGCGGTTTAATATTTCTCATTTCAATTTGCAAATAAAGTAAATCATATTTTGATTTAATTAAAAATATAATAATATAAAAAAAAGGCCTTTAAAAAGAATTTCCGTAAAAGACTTATTATAAAAACTTTCCTAAACCTTTTCTTTATTTATTTATTACTTTATTAATACCTTAGTACTGTTAGTTCCCTTTAGATAGAGTAACCAAAAGCTCACTACTTCACCAGTAAATTCCCTTCACATTTCATATTGTTATTGTTCCGAGCAACTGTTTGTTGTTGCTATTGTGATGCCAATAACACCGCAAGTGTTTTAAAATATTAAATAATAAAAAGCGAACCGAACCGAACCGAATGAGACCAAACGAAACGTAACAGAACGGAACTGAACCCAAGATGAACAGCCGCAGTGAGAGTTTCGAGCTTGGATCAGCAGCGGCAGTGGCAGTGGCGACTGTAAAGCGCCAGCGGGTCGTATGCGTAATATTCTCCCTCGCTTTGTGTGTTTGTGTGTTTTGGCCACAACTATGAGCGGTGTTCGTGTTTGTGTGTGTTATCTTTACGCTTTATGAGCACCAAAACCCGAAAAAAAATACATTTTGGTTGCTGGTTCTCTTGTTGTTTCTGGGGATCTCTCTTTCTCCCTTTTTTTATGGCCCAGGACTCGCAGGATGTTATTATTGTTGCTGTGGCTGCTGAATATTTTTTCTCGGTGTGTGCTGGTCTTTCCTTCTTTACTCACTCACTCTTTGCGCTTTGGTGCGTGCATATAAAATGCAATAAAAAAGGAGGAAAAAGGGAAGGGAAAAGAAGCACTGGAGGCGACTCTCCTCTCTATGTCTCTTTCGGTTTCGCTCTTTTTTTTTTGTTTACTAAGGTTAAACGCAAGCCAACAATAAACACAGAAAAAAAAGTAAAGGAAAATATGGGCAAGAGAAATGCACAACGCAGAGGCAAACAATAAAAAATATTTGTAAAGTTTTTAGAGCAACAAAAACAATAAAAACGAAGAAGGAAATGGGCATAACAACAGCTGTCCAGGCCAGCAGCAGCAGAGACTGTGGTAACTGTTCGTGCATGTCAATAAAATGCACGAAAGCACGAGATACAAGATGCAGATACAAGATGGAGGGGATGCAGGCAAGATGGATCCCATCATCCAACCCCCCTTGAGTGCCATCAAAAGCAGCAGCAATCTATAGAGAGCGAGAGGGTGCAGCCTCTGAAGAGGGTTAATCTCGGCGGTTGCAAGGCAAGGGAAGCGAAGCTGAAGAGGCAGCAGATTGACAGTGCTACAATATGCAAATACATCTTCATTACATTGATGTCAGCTTATGCACAGCTTGCAAATGCAACTCAATGGATGTGTGTGTGTGTGTGTGTGCGTGCGTATCTGTGTTTGTATGTTTAAAAGCTTTTACACTTGCCAAACTCACATTTGAGACCCCTCATCGCTCATTCTATGGCTTTTGGTTGCTTTCTCCTCTCTCTGGCAGCCGGAGAGCTCGGTGGCTGACTTTTGTGCCATGCAAAATGCAGGCAAGGACACAGAAAGAAATAAATAGAAGCCACCAAAGAAAGTCCATAGGTGAGAAATATAGGGAAATAATATTTTCCGAAATTCTTGTCAAGCAAAGAAATTTTTTAAAAGCAAATGTAAACCTTTTTGAATGAAATCTTAAAAACTGTTGATATATTTTATAGTAAAGTAAAAAGAATTATTGTTTTTTTAAGAGTTTAAAGTTTTTGTTGTTAATTAATTATTTATATACATTTTGCTATTAATACAATAGTTTATCCATTTCCCTCTGTGTAAGTGAGTGATCAAGGGGTTTTTTGGGGGGAAACAACAGCAGCCAAAGTCAGTGTGGATGCATGCATATATCGAGGGTCGTATGAATGAGCCTGAGGGGGGACGACAACGACGGCGGAGCCCAAAAGGGGTTCTTCTTGGCCATGGCCGGAAGGAAGGAAGTCTGCGGCAGGCGCCAAAAAGCTGCGTAAGCAAATTTTTTGCTCATCTGTTAACATGCAAAGAAGGTTACACACAGAATAAAGATGGGTGGATTTCCGGGGTGGATTTCGAAGGGGCACTAGCACTGGCACACACACACACTGCTGACTGATTGATTATGCAGACTTTTGTGTCAGTTGGTTGAGCGCCTTTGTTTGGTCTTTTGTCAAACAGACTCTGCTCGGAAAATGGCTTTAATTCATCATTAAGGCAAAAGATAGACAGAGAGAGAGAGAAAACTGAGAGGGAAAGGCAACCACAAGACGAGAGGAGATTATCCCGAGCTTTTAGCAGATTATTCAAATTGCTACTTCATGAATATACATAAACGATTTTGATTAATATCGGACCATTTACACACATATGCCATGTATTTCTGGGCTAAATGTAATTGCTTGAAGGAAATGGGTCACTGGATGGAAATTTATGAATATCTTGTGGAAAGGAAAAGGGTTTGCTTTAATATCTTTAATAAATAGAGATATCTAGTAAGGAATATTAACATTATTATCCAAATATTTTAAGTAGTAGCTTGAGAACTTTAGCAACTTTTCTTTTGTCAACTTATCTGATAATTTAAATCCAAACAAATCTGTTTTCTTGGAGTCTTGCAGTTTGCTTTTAGGCTAAGCAATAAATGCCAGGAAAACTTATTCAAAGTGCCATAAGAATCTTGTTCTGGCCACGCTCCCTTCCATTCTGAATGGCTTCCAAATAGTTGCAAGGATGTGGAATAGAAGGAATCACATAAATCACATGAGTCAGGATTTTTGCAACAGGAAAAAAAAATAGGAAAAACGTAGGAGAAGGGCGAACAACATGGACTTGGATGTGGAGAACACACAGTCCACAGCACTAAACACACACTAAGTGGATTTGCCAGGGGATGGGAGGGGGAAGAAAGGAGCACGGAGAAAGGAGAAAGCCAGTGGCCGCCAGCAGGCAAAAAGGCAACAAATGATAAGCGCTTTGGCTTCTACACCGTTTTAACCCCTTGTTTCTATGCGGAGAGTGTTTGTGTTGGTGGGATAAACTCATCTGCAATTTGTTTACTTTCGACGTTTCCGAAAATTTACTAAAAAAGAATGGGTTATTACGAGCTTAGCATAACAACAAAAAGATAGACAAAAAACTTGGCCAGAGTTCGCCCTACGGCACCCACGTGTGGAAAATTTGCATGCAAAGACAGCTCGGCAAAAAAAGGGGCAAGTGGAAAGTGGAAAGTGGCGGCCAACAGTGCGTATGCTTAACGCAAAAACGATTAAGTTGTTGAGAGAGACAGTCAGACAGACTGAGGAGAGCTGTTGAGAGTCCCTGGCTCGAATGGAAATTGAAAAACGGCAGGGAAAACCCGTACTAGCGTCGGGGGTGGGCGTGGCACATACAATAAAGTTATGCGCATAATATCCACAGCTCACGTATTGGCCATAAAATGCGAGCAGGAACCCAAAACAGAGAGGACCAAATCTTCGAACAGTTGAAAATCTACGGAAAGGAAATAGTTGGAGAGAAAAAAAGGATTCGCTTTCCCAGCTTGCTGGCTTTCCCTTTTTCCCCTTTCTCTCGCTCATTTTTTTTTTTTGGGTCAAGTTTATGCAGATGCCAAAGTGGAGTGGAGCCAAGCGGCGTTGCTGGTGGAGAGGGAGAGAGATGGACAAGCGGAGAAGTGGCGAAACTGAAGGGCAGAAGAAAATCCGAGGCGATGGGGCGATGGCGACAAACGCGCTTAGGAATTTTCACACGACCAAGAAAAGGCAAGGGAGAACGGGGTTTGCTGGGGTATAAAGCCAGTCGAACGAGACGGAATATGTTAAAGAGCAGTTGTTAAAAAGGATTTACGTTTTACATTTGGAAACACGTCAAGAAATTGTGGGGGATTTTACTTAAAATAAGTTGAGGTCCTTCAATGAATGCTTAATATATCAACTCTCTAACATGTTAGTCCTTTGAGAAGATTTTGATATATTTTTTTGTATATTTATGAACAACAAAACATTTAAAAAAGATAAATTCTTGTTTTCTGGGCTTAATAAAAAATAAAAAATAATGAAAAGAAATAAATAATAATAAACAAGTATAGAATACTAATATTCCGTCTTTCCCATTTATAAAGATTACTTCGTCGAGGAAACAATTAATTTTCCTATTAAACCTTATCGGAAATACACAAATAACCCTTTGGAATCTTTGCCAAAATAAATATTTATACGTAAATACGCAATTATTTGAAGAAGTTAATAGAAAATATAATATAAATTAATAAAAATTTAATATAAATTTTCCAAAATTATTAATATTTTCAAGTTTATATTTGCTTGGAAATCAACGTTGGAACCCCATAGATTTTTTTCCCTGTGCAAAAAACAGGTTTAAAAGGAGCGCCTCGGGGAGTGAGACATTCACACATTTGGTATTTGGCCAAAAAAGCATTTCGATGCGGCGATTTTGCTCCCGCTGCCCTTCTTTTTTTTTCCTGGCTTCTTTATTTTGAAATTCAAATTCCAATAAATTTTCCAACGATTTGGCACACAAAGCAATCCAAAGCAGAGCAGACCGAAAAAAGAAAGAAAATAGTGTGGGATGCTGCGCGGAGGTTGTTAGTGACTGAAATCCTTTGCCGGATTTGCATGGCCAAAAGGGTGAGAGAGAGCTGCGGACATGGCTCCAAGTGGCGATGCGCTTAAATATGCAACAATTTGTAGCAGACAAAGATGTTTGCCTGCCAAAAGCGGGGCGGGGGTGGCTGAACGAGTCCTTTGATTATAAATTAATGTCCTGTTTACCAGCGGGCTGGGCCGGGTCGGACCGAGAGAAAACCCAACCCAAACCAAATGCCAGAAAATGCCTCTCTAATTCGTTTACAATTTCGGTTGCATTGCTGCAATCCCGGGACTGGAATTGGATCTCGTTAGTGAGAGCAATCAACTGGTAAATTAAAACAATTGCTTTGGGGCCAGAAAAATCACCACCGCCCGACAGAGCTGACAATTTAAAGCTTCGATAAACTACAATGACATGTCTGTATTTAGTCGGAGGATCAATCAAAAGAGTGGTAATTAAATGGGTTTACAGGCAAAAAACGTTATAAAATACTCCATATGAATGAGTGCTTTGTGTGTGGTGTGTGTGTTTGGTTTCATTTTAAGCTAGACCTTAAGCATAATCTATCGTATATTAAAGCTTCGATGCAGTGCCCTAACTTTGGCTATTTTTCTCTATCTATATTTACTCTTCTTGCCCACTCATGAAACCAATAAAAATATCCGAAAAAATATGCATTATATAAAACCAAATCAATAGCGGACATTATACAGGATGTTACGCTCTAACGGAGCGCGCAGGCTGAAGTAAGTTAATGTCAGAGTCAAGGACAGAAAATCCCCCTCACTCTCTCTATGATAAAGCAGAATTTTTTGAGTTTGCCTGGACTTTTGCCTATGATTTTGCACAGACACACGCAGTCCTGCCAGCACTCCACATCCCAACAACCAACACTCTCGCCGTGTGTTTGTTTTGATTAGCATTTTGTTTTTAATTGTTTGAGCATGACTTTGGCCTTTTTACGCCCGTTTTGTTAAACTAATTTAAACAATTTTCTCCGTTTTCTCACTCTACTTGCCGATACAGATTCACCATATCACGACGTAAGCGGCCTGCCCAATCCCTACAACATGGAGCATCTGGAACAGGACGAGGTCCTGCCGCCGCAGCAGCACATGTCCCTCAGCTACGACGACAGCTTCGAGGGCGAGTATTCGACAACGCCGAATGCCAGGAATCGTCGCGTCATACGCGAGATTATTGTCTAGGAAAATCTAGTTCGCAGCAAAAAAAAAAAAAAAACAAATCAGAAAATCAGCACTCGAAAAAAAATATGAACTCTATCTTCTAACGCCGCTAAGATCATCTCATCATCGCCCTCCTCTGACATTTACATTTACATTTGTTTTTATTTTACCTTCACCTCTGACCTTCCCTGCTCAACTGCTAGCAGATTTTTTGAAAAGTGGCCATCAGTTTTGAATACTTTTTTTTAAATATACATTTAAACTTCGATGTAAGGCTTAGTTTGAGGGATACGAAACGAACGTGTGTTGAGTTTTATTGGCAACGAACGCGATATGCATATAGATATTAAACCGATACCGATACCGATACCATACGCTAGGCATTAGAGTTTCCGATCTATCAGCAGCAGCAACAGCACCTTGTTGACACACAAGAACACTGAGGAACACTACACTGGACAAAGAACAGAACAGATAGGAAACACACGGAAACAACCATCACTGGACAAGCACTAAATGTTACGATTTACCAGATAGCAGTTAGGCCTAAATAGTAGTTAATATTAATATATAATATACGGTCATCTAGGTCCCAGTTGCAAAAAACAAGCGAAACGAACTTTAAACTGTAAGGCATCTAATGTTGGAATCGAGGCAAAATCGAAACAAATCTCACACACTTGACCCTAGGCTTAAACTAACTCTTAAGTGATGATTCTTGTCGGTTCCGTGCGGTCTTCTCAAGGGGGCCAGGGCCTACATTTCCGCAATAGCCGCCGCCGCCCACCCCCGCGGGCACAGAGCCACAAAAAGTTAAGGAAAATAATTTAAAAAATAACAGTACGACCTGCCACAAAAAACATGAAAAAAAACAAGAAAAACATATAAAAAAGAAACAAAAAACTTACCTTAACTTAATTTTAAATTTTTAAATAAATCTGAGAAGTAAAAGAGAGTAAAAATGTTGCTTTAAGTAAGTTAAAACTAAAGTACAGAGAACGTTAAACAACAACAAAAATTATTACAAATAATTGAAAAACGAAAAAAAAACAAAAAAAAAACAAACAACTCCAACTCCAATCTGAAAACTTTAATTTAATTTACAAAATGTTTAGTAATTTAATCAAGGAACTTGTTCTGTTTTCCATTTATGTTTTCGATAGCTTTGTGTTGAAAATTCAAAATTTTAATTGTGGTAATATCGTCTAATTTGTAATTACCGTTAAGCCAACTAGAAAACAATTAATTAAGTTATGTTTTAATCACGTACATGAGAACCTATTGAGTTGAAAATATATATAAATGTTTTGTTTGTGCATTGCGTTGTGTTTTTTAAACCCGTTTAACAATGTGTTTTTTGCAACTTTTTGACACACACACACAGACGTACGAATTGAGAGAATGCGGAGCGGAACATTTTTTGTAGCTAAGATTTAATTGTAAATACATGTGTAATTTGTATATATTTACTTGACTTGCAAAGTAAATAAGCGCGGCAGCAGCAGCGGCAACTTAAATTAAATTGTAGTTAATTTTAAACAATTTCGAAATGAATTTAACTAGTAAGCAAATGTTTAAGAGCAAATGCCACAAAATAAAATGCGACAAGCGAGAACGAAACCTTAAGGAAATCTCGTTTAAATGAACAAAAAATGGAAAAACAAAACACATAATGAGCAAGTAAGGAGAATACGAAATGAGAATCTTTATTATATAAATTATACACTCTAAAACCAGATAAGCGAATATACATTATATATATATATATATACATATACACGTACATATACATCTACTTATTATTTGTAAATAAGTAAAGCATCAGTTTTCATTTCAAAAACACATCCAAACACCCATTAAAAATATATATCACCCCAAACACACACTTCAAAAGAAAAAGCAAAAAAGCGAAACTAAAATCAAAGCAAATTTTTTATTTAGCAAAAATATTTATACATGTGTATATTTTGCGATTTGACTGACAGCAGCACAGTGCAAGTGGATGTGGGAAGCACACAACACGAAATACGAAAAAACATACAATTTAGAGCAGAAATAAATCAACAAAAACAGAGAGAGAAGAGGAGACACAGAATTCGATGCCCTCGGGCTGTGGCTGTTCAAACAATAAAACACTTTGTTAACTATTTTGTATGCATTTCTGATTTCTCATTCAATCCAACAAATTGCCACCCCGCAAAGAACCGAAAAGAAAGCATTAGCTAAAATATTTATGCAAACACTCACACACAACCTACACTCTCATGCAGTCACACACACACGAACACGGCATAAAAACAAAACATATAATATTTTTTTATTCAGTTTTAAAACGAAAGGTAAAATAAAGCGAAACATCAAAACAAAACAAACAACAAAAAAACGAAGAATTTAAATTAAATGCCTGCGTTTTGATTTGCGGTGGGGCCTGGGAATTTCCCATTGGGGGGAAAATGGAGGCGTGGCTGCAGACATCAGCATTAATAACAAAAAAAGAAGAAGCAGCAGCAGCAGCAGAAGCAGCAACAGCAGAAGCAGCAGCAGCAGCTGCAGCTGCAGGCGTTGCATAATGTGCCATGTTTAAGTTGATTGGCACCAAATTTATAGCATGCAATTTGACTTAAGTGGCAGTGCAGTCCCGGCCTCGGGCACTCTGGCAACCCTGGCGGGCTACCCCGGCGCCGGAAGTAACACGACACTGACATTTTAATTTAGTGCCAAGCGCAGGACCTCCGCCGAACCCCACCAGAGAATTTCTCTTCCTGTTCATGTCACTTTTGCAGTTTTGCGTAAGAAACGAAAGGCAGCCACTTTGACTACCGCTGACAGTCGAGACGCGGGGGAAAAGCTACAGGAAAAGCGGGCGGAAAACTCCCGGCCATCAGACCGAAATCAAATGGAAACGATTAACGAGCGGATAAGTGGATTAAAGTATAAATAAAGTGAGTATAATGTCAGGAAATATTGAACCATACTTGTGGAAAGGCGATAAAATATCAGAAGGAAATATCAGAGGCTTTAAATTAAGAAATTAAGAAATATAACATATGAAGAGTGTGACTTAAAAGTAAGATTTAACTAAAATATTTGATAGAAGTCTTTAAGAGCTTTAAAAACAAATTTATATTAATTCTCTTAATTTCTGGTATAGATTAAAGTACAGATTTAACTTCAAAATAACCTACTTTCTAGTTTGATTGTTGCTTGCTTTATTCAAGGAATTAAAACTACATTGAGTTACTTGAGCTTACCCTTGCATTATTTAGACTTTAACTTAAACCTTTTAATAATAATATATAATTAAGATGTAACTTTCACTGAAAATGTATAAAATCCTTTCGATTTCAAGTTTTTAATATTTTCACAGCTTTGTCACACCTTTTTTGTCTTTCCGAACCAAAAGACTGTTGTGGAATCTAGATGAATTTCTTTTACTTTCTCAACAGCTCACTCACGTTGCATTTTTTTCCTAAATGTAGGCCGCAGAACAGGAACAGGAACAGGAGCAGTGGCAGCTGTGGTTCAGCTGGAGCCAGGAGCTGTCAGATGTCCCATATTTGAATCCCATATATATGAAGTCACAAAGGAAAAAGGGGAACCACAGCCAAGTCCACATCCACACAGCACTGGAGCGAACCGCAGTCGCTTATTCATCCATTCATATCTCGGTGGCGGCAAAACAAAAGCGGCATATGGAAATTCATTTACTCCGCTCGAAGCTCCACTCCACTTCACCCTTAACCCCTCAGTCCCAGAACCCTTAACCCGCCCGTGTCCAATGGGGAGCTCATCCAGCACGTAGAGGCGGCAACCGCCGTCAATTAAAGCGCTGCCGGTGCCGCCTAATTGGATTTATGCCACATTTTATGTGTGTAGGTGCAAATTCGTGGAACTGCAGGGTTATGCGGGGGGAAAAATACTGGGAAAACTCGTGCTAAAAATCAGTAGGATAATGAGCGAGAACTGCTGCCATTAGAGGCCGTGCCGGGTAACAGGCTGAACCGCAAACTTAATGCCCCGGCAGCAGCAGCAGCAGCAACAATTGCAACTTGGCGGGCGCACTAACAACTTTCGAGGACTTTAAATGAAATTACGCGAAAACTTTCGGACTGCCATCAGAAATGGCAACTTTTTGAAGAGATCGCCAGGCGGCCGGCGGCCCGGAGGCACGGTGGCTCGCAATCCAAATCCGAATCCCTCAACTGCTTTTGGAGGCACGCCCGCGGACATAATGAGTTTTATAAATTACCACAAACTATAAAGAGCTGATAAGTAGTTTCACCTCTTACATAAATAAATGCCACCTCAACTTAAGGAGAGCATGGGCGGTGGAAAGGGGAGTATACTATTTGGTCCTTTAATAAAAATACTTATCTATTTTGTTAAAGAAATTTATAGTCCTCGTAAATATTTCCTACCTTTCCTTAAAAGGATGTCCGAAAAAGGGCATAAGAAAAATATTTATTCTTAAAATCTTAAAGATTTTTGTATATTAAATGTATTCTTAACTCTTGGCTTTTGAGACTTGGGTTTTGTTTTAAGGAAATGGATAATGATGATAGATGTGGCTTCTTCTTAGAATATCTGCTTAGGAAATAATGTTGGCTTTTAAAATTAATATACAAAACCTCAAAGTATCTTCGAATAAATATTATATTTCAGAGGAGGAATAAAAATACATTATAAACTATATAAAACCTATTTAATTCACCGACTAAAATCAATAAATAATATAAAAATAAACATAACAAACCACTGATAAGCATAATTACCAAAGTATACAAATATTTCAGACCCTACAGCTTTTTTTTCATAGATCAATACCCAATTCCTTAGGTTAGAGTAAATTAGACATAGAACTTTCAGCTAGGGGTCGCCCCTGAAACCCCTCTCTTTCCAGGTCACTGCCCCAAAACCATTCCACATTCTGTTTGGTGTGTGTGTGTGTACACTGCGGTCATTGGTTTGTAATTAATGCGACCAGAAGCTGACCACAGAGCGACTTGGCACGCCTGCGGCGGCCTAATGTTGCACGAACCCGAAAGCCGGACGCGAAGCAGGAGCCACCGAGCAGATTCCGGAGGCATTCTCGCCCGTCTGCGGTCTGGAGAGAGAGCTGGGTGTGTTGAGTGCTTTTGTGTTTAATTTTATTAATTATCGACGTAATCTTTGAAGTTGCCGCCAGCGCCAGTGCCAGCCAGCCTGCGAACTCCTGGGGAAATCCAACTTTTGTCTGTTGGCATTTGGCGCGGAGGAGGAGGCCCATCATCCATCTCCATCTCTCTGAAGTAGAGGCGCCTCCATTAATCGCGTTAACTCGAACGTGTGCCAGTTTTTGGCGCGAGATCCGCCTACACACAAGACTCAGGGGGAGAAAGTTCCGACCAAATCCAATTAGGTTTTGGCATATGCAAAGGGCACAGAGGGAGGAGGGAGGAGGGAGTACCAGCTGATGATCAGGAAGTCAAGTTCTGGTTTAATTTAATCTAATGTCTTATTCATTTATTTATTGCCATAACTTGCCGACTTAACTTCATGATTTGGCTGGAGTTTTAACTGAGTTTTGTCTATTAATAGATCGATCTTAGGAGCAGCTTGACTTTAATTGGCTAAATTGAAGAGCTCTCTATATTTATTAATATCGCAAGAAAATAACTAGCCAGTTTGCCGAAAATATACCAATTTGATTTGATTATCTGTGTTGCCATGGCCAGGCCCTTTTCGCCAGAACTTTCAACCTTTTTTGGAAACTGGTCTGGGTCCTTATCGGCGGAAGAGGGCTTTCCCTGGCAACAGCTGCTCATTTGCTGCTAATCCTGGCCACCGATTGGGCCACTTTTTGGACCCCTGAGAGTGATTCCCACCATCCCGGGCTCAGCTTCAAGCTAGAATTTTCCCTGAAATTGGTATTGCCAGGCAACTGGCCAGCATTTTGGTGGTTGGGCAGCGTAATTTGAGCGCAAATATTGAAGTTTCAAAACCACCGGCAACAGTAGCGAGCGGTGCCGCAAATAAAAGAATAATAATAATAATGAGCAAATATTTAAGCAGCCGCCGCCCGGGAACACAGTCATCAGAGACGGGGGAACACGGCGAGAAAAAAATAAAAAGAAATTAAAGATAAATACATGTATTTTATGGAAATAATATGTTATAGATTTATTATTTATATTTAATAAAGAATAAAGACTTTTCCAAATAAAACTTTAAACCGGTATATGGTCTTAAAAAAGATCTTTTATTTAATTTATGTAATATCTAGTTAATAGCTTGAATTTCTTAATTTAAAAATGGCCTTGTCATAAGTACTTTATTCTTAAAAATATTAATAATAGTTTCTACCCAGATTAAGTTCCTATTTCTTACAGTTTTTTCGTACGTAAAATTTCCTCTATGTATCGATAAGAAGAATTCTGCATTTGAGAGCCAGAAAACCTCCCCTGAATAACAACCCTCTCTGGCTGGGCTACCCTTCCCCTTCGAATTGCAGCTTCGCTGATTGTAATTATGAATGAAATTTGAATTGCAAGCGGAGAATTGAGAAACGGAGACTGGGAATTCGCTACACTTTCCGCTGCAGTCGATGGACACGTGGCCAGTGCTCTTGATCCCCGGTCACGTGGCGGCCTTCATCTCCAAGCTGAATCTGAAATTCTCAACCCCATTCCCTCCTCCTCTATTCAAAATCCCCGCCCCACTCACCCCTCCGCGCTCGACGGAAGTGCCAATAAGTAGTTGTCAATATTGACTGATTATCTCGACACGGCGAAAGTGGGAGGATTTTGAGGGGGAGTTGAGCGGGAGACCGGGAGAAATGGAGAAATCGGGCAGTCGTGATTGCGAGTTGTTTGAGACTTAAGCGGAAGTAAACATAAATCACTGCTGCGATGTCGGCGATAGCCAAGATGGGATGGGAAGGAAGGACTCTTCTCTCCTCTTCGCTCTGTCCCTGCAATTATTATTGCCAGGAGATGGCAATAATTTCAGTTGGCAGGCGACAGGAAGAAGCTGCTACCATTTAGTTCCATCTCCCTGGCATCTCTGTTCCGACCAGGAGATGCGCATAATTGCATTTGAATGGCGACCCGCTGCTCTGGCTCTGGCAACTGCAGCACCCAGCTTAGCGGTGTAACTCGGGGGATGAACTAAACGATGATTTTATCAATCACTGGGATTACCATTCGATTTGTGGAGAAGATATACATATATCCTGATGACTCTGATTTAGGGGGCATTAACTTGGAGCGGACAGAGGTCCAGGGATCTGTTGGGATTTAACTGGCCAGAGGTTGAGGAAATGGCTGAGAAAGGGGGAAAAGTTCTGGTAACTTCGAAATGGAAAGGCTCTGGAACATTCGCTCATGAACTTGGGACAACAAAGAAAACTCTGCATTGAAGTCTACAGAAATGACGTAACCAAGTGCTCTTTATTATTTAAAGACTCAGTTAAAATGTATAAATTATGAATATTATTTAATTTATTTATATTTTTCCTTGGTTTACCAGCTGTAGCTTATATAAATAGCACAAGTCACAAAGTGTGTTTCATAAAATAAAAAAAAATGATCTACAATGTGACTCAAGAGTGCAAACACAGGAAAAAAATTCGGGATTCAATATTAAAATATTGTGAAAAGATTTTTTAAGGAATTTTCAACCTCTAATCAAACATTATAGGCTTATCTTTTAAACCCTGAATCTGTATTTATTTTTCATTTAATCATGAAATTATACTTAAAAGTCTTAAGTCTTAAGCTTAAAGCTCAAATCCAAATATTACATTCTAGACTTTTCGAGAATTATTTTCGTTCTGTGTAAATTTCAAAGTAGCTTTTGCTTATCGGAGAAGAATGTTTTATTTTTCGTCTCAGTCTTAGTTTGACTTTTCAGATCTGAGGTTGTCGTCGCAATGGATTTCTTCTGGGCTCTGGCAGCGATGCTAGCGCTTTCCATTCACCAATCAAATGGAGATTGTGATAAGACCAACGACCTGATTCATGGCAGTAACATACATATTTCAGAGAATAAATGGAAATTTGAATGTGATCCAGGTTACTCCATTCAAGGAAGGTCGGAAGTAACCTGCAGCAATGATTTACTGAGAGGGGAACGACCTTTTTGTGCCAGTGAGTGGCTAGAAAAGAAATAAAGAATCTAAACCCTTCTCTCCCTTATTCAAGAACACGGCTGTGACGAACTTGAGAGCCCAAAAAACGGAAAGCTCATTAATCCCCAAAGCCTAAAGGCAGAGATCAAATGCAACGATGGCTACGTTTTGGTTGGAAATAGGTTTACCTATTGCGATGGAAATGACTGGAAAATTCGATTAGGAACTTGTCGCGCGACCAAAGACTATACTTGCGACTTTGAGAGCGAGGATCTCTGCGGATGGACTTTTCCGAATAGCATCCCGCAACCCTGGAGTCGGGTCAGCACTTCGGTCGACTTCCATTCAACTCAGACGGGTCCCCTGCGAGATCACACCTTCCAGAATGACGACGATGGGCATTTTATCCGAATGGAGACACAGAGAGGAGCTACGGGAAGTTATCACTTCGAGTCTCCAGTCTTTCCGCGGCACTTGAGCTTGGGGAACAGCACGTGCTTCCAGTTCCACTTTTTCATGTTCGGCAAAGGAGTGGGAAGTCTGTTTGTATCCCTGAAACCCGCCTCCATGCCTGTCGTCGATATGTGGGAGAAGTTTGAGGGCACGTAAGTCGATAAGAAAATCGGAAATCGGTTGAATGAATTCGATATATCATAAATTAAATTCTAATAAAAAAATAATCTATCTTTAAATAATTATTTTTAGCTCAATTAAATTCCAAAAGTGCGGAAATCTGGGCCCCACGTGGTTTGAACACTCCATTCCCATCGATGAGATGGCAGAGGACTTCCAGGTGATCTTCACAGCCACGGATGCCCAGTCTCGTTTCGGAGACATAGCCATCGATGATGTGAAGTTCATGATGACGAAGGAGGAGTGCAAGGAAGCGTTTACCGTAAAATATCCTTGCAGAGCCACTCACGGTGGAACAGATAGCACAAATAACTTGCGAATTTTTAATTTTGCATGGCTTTGTTGGGTTATTATAATTACATTATATTAAATAATATTAATTGTAACAATATATAGTCAATAACTGCTATTATAATTATATAACTTTAAATAAAGAAGTATTAATGAAGTTTATGCAGCATTTATTTCTTAATATTCTTCTTAAATAATTTGCAGCTTAATCAATGCAATTACACAATATTGCATAATGTCATCTCAAGGTCAATTTCACTCAAACCATATAATAAAGGCTTGTTTTCTCGCATTACTCAACATTAATCTGTTTTATAACAAATTCAAAATGAACGGGAAAGGTCTTATCAGCGTCTAGGAGAGCTATGCCGATCCGAAGACCACACAGCATTTTGCAATCGCTCTTAGAAACCCACTCGTGACGATATCACCATTCGGTTGTAAACAAGAATCCCGGGGAATTATCGGATGAAGTCGTATCTTCAGAAAAGAGAAGCTGAAAGCCGGCACTGGGTTCCATTGATAAGTCCGTACTCGAGAAACCGAGCTCAGTCACTGTTCCGCCTTTGAGATATATACACGCATCCACGGCAGTTTTCGCAGCTATGGAATTTTACTGGGTCCTAGGCCTGCTTCTCCTAATATACGGTGCAGATCCCACAAATGGACGCTGTGAGAGGTCTATGACCTTGGTCCACGGATCGATGATATTTCGATCGAGGAATGTGGTTCGTTTCCGGTGCAATCGCGGTTACACGCTCCAGGGAGACCAAATAGCGACCTGCGATCGGGATGGCCGCCTCCGAGGCGAAAGACCCTTTTGTGCCCGTGAGTGAGATGATTCAGTACTTCAAAGTGCTTCAAAAACAACGATAAAAAATATGCTCTATCCTTCTACAGGAAGTGGTTGCCCCAAGCCGGAGGATCAGGCGACTGGGCTCGTGATTAGTATCGATCTAAAGTCTATGATCGTTTGCCATGACGGCTATGTCCTGGTCGGCAGTCGCTCAGCCTATTGCGACGGCGAGAAGTGGAACACGCAGCTGGGCTCTTGCCTCAGGAGCAACCATACCCAGGATCACTCCTGCGACTTTGAGAGCGAGGATCAGTGCGGCTGGGAGGCGGAGACGACATTCCGGCGCCCCTGGAAGCGTGTCAGCACGGTGGCCGACTACCATTCGCTGAGGACGGGGCCGCCACATGATCACACCTTCCGGAACCAGACCGGCGGCCACTACATGCGCATGGAGACGCTGAGCGGAGCCTTTGGTAGCTACCACTTCGTCTCGCCGATCTATCCCAGGGCCCTGAGCCTGAAGACCGCCTGCTGCTTCCGCTTCCACTACTTCATGTACGGCGAGGGAGTCGACAGTCTGGTGGTGTCCGTGAAGCCCGTCTCGATGCCCATGGCTACCATGTGGAACCGGTTCAGGGCCAAGTGAGTTGTTCTCAGCAGCGGATGTGCACTGCGATAAGGCGTGGCCGCGACATTTCGAATAGTAACGAAAAACTCTCTCTCGTCTTCTTGTGTTCTCAGCTCCAGCAAGTTCGAGATGACGGGCTCCCAGGGCACCGAGTGGCTGGAGCATACGATCACCATCGACGAGATGCAGGAGGACTTCCAGGTGGTCTTCACGGCCACGGATGCCCGGGCCCGATTCGGCGACATTGCCATCGACGACGTCAAGCTGATGACGGGCAAGGACTGTGGCATGGGTGAGTTTACCACCACGACGGAGCCACCTGCTCCGCCTACTTCCGACACCGAGTCGGGAATTGTCTTTTCTATGATGAACTGCAGCGGTCGGTGTGGCCAGTCGATGAGCCCGGAGGGCTTTTTCCTCAACGGAAGTAGCCTGATCTTGGGCTGTGCCTGTGACGAGGATTGCACGGTCAGCGATAATTGTTGTCTCGACTATGTCGAGGAGTGTGTGGCGGGAATATACACAAGCCCACAGGATTATGATGCGACTCCTTTACCAAGCAGCACTACTACTACTCCAATGTCTACAACAACTATTAGCACCACAAGAACTACAACAACTACAACAACAATAAAGCCAATTGTAGTAACCACTAAGAAAACTACAACGACTTCAACAACAACTACAAAAAGGACAACAACACCAAGGACCACAACAACTTCAACTACACCAACGCCCACTACAAAAAAGACAACAACCTCCAAGAAGCCTGCAATAACAACGCGAAAAACACCAGTAAACACAACAACTACACCAACGCCAAGGACTACAAGGACAACTCCAAGGACCACGACACCGAAAAAAGTGGCTACAACGACGAAATCAACTACAACAACAAGTTCAACAACAACACCACGTTCAACAACAACACCAAGTTCAACAACAACACCACGTTCAACAACAACACCACGTTCAACAACAACGGAAAAAGTTATTACAACACCAACAACTGTTGGTAACAAGCCCATTGCCGGTAAGAATTCCCAAATCACAACTCCGTAATAAGTTGTTTCTGGATTTCTGGAAAATATAGATAATATATACTATATTTTCCTTTAACTACCCAACAGTTAGCACCACTCAGCGAATGAAGAAGCGCATTACCTGGAAAGTGGATCCGGAGGATATGGCTGGCCACATGGACGTCCACGGAAGTTCATCCAATCCGGCCCTGGTGGTGCTATACCTTCTCATCTGCGTAGTCCTGGTGGTGGTCCTTGGCAATGTCATCCATCGATGGAAAATACCACCGAGTGAGGCAAATCGCAGGAAGGAGAAGGCGGTTAGCTTCAAGAGGGCAATCGCCAGCCTGAGGCAGCCGGGCAGATTCTCCAGGAACCGGAGGAGCAGCATGAATCAGCAATTGTGCGATACCGATAACGAGGACGGGGATTACTTCGAGACGGACGGCACGAGATTCGAGGAAATGGGCGTGGACATACGCAATGTATCGGATCTATGAGGATGCGGGTCCCTAAACCAAACCCTTTCCATAGGGGGCGCACATAAGTCCCTTATCAAATCTTGTATATGCCTATTGTATAGGAAAATTTGTAACGGATTTGTGTAAGACCTTTCAAAAGGAAAATTGCCCCAACATGTATTTGTAAAATAAAATATAAATTCTTAAAGATATTAATAAATAATATTATCATTTGCTTGCTGGCTGGATGTTATAAAGTTACATAATAATAAATCATAGAAACTGACAAGATATTTTAGCCTTGAAACAGATGAGAATAACTCATTATTTGGGGTTCAATCATGCATTAAACTTTAATATTAGTTACATATTTTACGAAATTTTTAAATTAATTTAAAAACATACATTTAAATGCACAATAATTTGCAGAAAAATCAAAAGCACCTAGGATAGTGTCCCATATACATTCACGGTGGCCCTCTCGATCCCGTAGGCATACCAACTGCTAAAGAATCCATAATCGCCCGTTGGAAATGGCAAGATTTTCGTGAGTTGTTCGTTCATGTGCGAAATCGGAGCTTTATCGACTATAACTTCGGTCTGGGAAATGTACGAATATATAGCCAATATAAACGGAGGTATTTAACTTTCCTTAAGAGTACTTACATCATAGGGGCAGGAATGATTTAAATTGGAAAAGGGTCCAAAGAGGTTGAAAATAAATGCACCTACTGGCGATGAGTTACGATTTTTTATGAATTTACAACCATCGAAAGTGACGTTATACAGAAATGGCTTAAAGCCATTTAGGCGTTTATAAAGAGCCAAATTTAGCTGAGTTCGAAATGGAAATTATTTATTTATTTTCACATAATCCATTACATACTTTTATTTTGCTTATGGGTCCCTGGTGTAATTTCACCTTTAATGAAGCATATTTGTAGGTTCGATTCACCGACTTCAGAAGGCAGTACTCAAAAGAGGCGTAGGATTTATCAAATGAATTGCACTTGATATTCGTAAACTCAAAAGCTGAAAATGTCTTTGGAAACAGAGTAATAATGTAATGTTTTAAGGATTAAATGACTGAAACCTACCTGACAGACCAGTGAAATAATCAAAAAAAGACGAATAAACTCAGACAATAGGCGACACA
The DNA here is from genome assembly GCA_008042535.1 of Drosophila tani. Classification (NCBI taxonomy): domain Eukaryota; kingdom Metazoa; phylum Arthropoda; class Insecta; order Diptera; family Drosophilidae; genus Drosophila; species Drosophila tani. Next base: position 21,917 of record VNJO01004625.1, read on the forward strand.
TTGCGACCGAATGATAATCGTATAAATGACGAATGAACACACTTAAAATTCATTTGCCCCGAAATGGAATATGAATTTGTGAATAATTTTCGACTAAATAATTACTATAATAACTATTTTACTATAATAATAGTTTAACAAAACTCAACGACAAATTTATTGGCTATTAATGGGTTTAAGGTCATTAAAAACGCATTAATCTCGTAGCTATATATATTAAAAAGCAATATATTATTAATATAGTTTTGTTTAGTTTATTTTAGAGGTTCTTTGCAGACCCTGTTATATTATTGATCAGTTTGTGTTGTGGCTGCGTTAGGAAAGATCGGATAAATGTATGTAAATATTATTAAAAGTAATTGTTTTTTTTTTAAACCTTTAACATTAAATTGAACTTCCCCTTGTCCATTTTTAATAATGTTAAGGCAGACATAAACAACTCAAGAAGGGTTCGGAGCCCTTCTATCAAAAGACCCTTTGAGAAAAACTATGAATAACCCAATCAAATTAGGTTATATTATGTTTATGAAGAGGGGAGAAGGAAAAAGAATGGAATACGCAGGGCACAGGTGGGTAGAGGGGCTGCCATCGAATAAAGTTAACCCCCGGGATTGAATCACTTTTGGGCGCATTTAACGAGCATCGAAAAGGGAGAGCGCTTTCGCCTCCCCGATCTCCGCCGCCTCTAATCAAATCTTGTGGGGAGTGTCAGTTACTCGGAGGATTGGCCTCGGCCTCCCGGCTCTCCTTTTCCCGCTGATTTTCCTCCTGCAGATGCTGATGCGGCTGTCAGTCAGTCAGCCAGGCCCCCGTCCAGAAATGCCCTCTGTTTTTACAGCCCTCGCCTTGGAATCCGGGTGTTGCACGTGTCCTGCCAGCGGCTGTTGCAACCACCGACTGACGACGAAAAAAAAAGAAGAAAACCCTAAGACCCAGGAACCGGGAACTGGGAACCCAATAGACAAACCCAAGCCCAAGCCAAAGCAACCACCAACCGAGTTTTCCGAGTTTTCCGGGGGCAGACTCGTGTTTTAACAGCGGCTTTCGGTTGTGATTTAGTGGCAGCTTAGCGTCTGGCACGGGACCAGTTACCAGTAACCAGCTACCGCACTGCCTCCGCCTGCACACCCTTGTCGTGCACAGAAAAAAAACAAAGAAGTTTTAAAATAATTAATAAAGAAAAAACAAAGCTTGACAAAAACACATTAAACTAATTTAGAAAATAAATACATTTAATAAAAAACAATTTTTTAAAATTGAAAAAATAATTTAATTAATTCTTGATTTGAAGAATTTAATTATGGAACTAAATATTTTTTGGAACAAACAATATCTTAAATATACATTAAATCTTTTCTCCTTTCTTGTTTCTAATCACTTTTAATACATTTTATATACCCTTTTTCTTTCCGTGTAAGAACGATTTGTGCGGCTCTCAGCAGAAATATTTTTCTGGGCATTTCATGCAATTATTGCCCCTGGACCAGACGAATCCCAGACCGGAGAGGTCTGGGTACCCCAATCCCAAACCACAAAAAAATAGCGAGTTTGCACGCTCAACAAATTTTCACACAAGATTTTCCAGCCTCGTTTTGCATTCCCCGTCCCGAACCACCGAAAAGTGTTCACCCCTGTCCGTTTTTTTGGGATTCCCCCGGTCCGCTCCCTGATTTTTCCGAGCTTCCGAGTTTTCTTCCTGTTTGCCATTGTGATTTAACGCCGCCGCCGTTGTCGTCGTCCTCTATCGACTTCTCACACATCATTTGGCTGCGGAAATTTCTCCCGTTTCCCTGCCGCTGTTGCTCATGTTGTGTTTTTTTTTCCTTCTTCGGGTTTTAATTAAAAAGGCATTTTGATGATGGGCCAGACAGGAGGCGTGCCTCGAGTTGCTTTTGCCGCATTTCTGCCCTAATGCCCATTGAGGCCCTAATTAAATGGTAAGTAAGTCGGCTTATCTGCGGACTTGGATGGGTTAAAGATGGGTCGCAGTTAGGGGTTGGGTTTCTGCATCGCATGTGGAGCATCGTAAATTTTCACGGGACAAATTTTTGCATGCCACCCAAACCGGGGGGCGGGGGGCTTAGTTTCGAGGGCGGGAATTATAATGATGGGTGGTTTTCGGGTGGCCCCTGGGCTTATCTATCGCATTCCGGGCAAGCCCACACACGTCGCCGAAGAGCTACCGGGAAAAAAGGGGACGCACCCTCGACACCCTGGGCTTTCCCAGGTCCCAGGGCCCTAGGCCTGTTACTGTCCCGCTCTTATCGCGGCAATAAATCGCATTAATTTATTGTTGTCGCCGCATATTTGGCGGGACGGTGGAAAATCCGCACCACCATTCGCCGCCACTCGGCCGTTTTTCGTTATTCTCTTAATGGGCTTGTCCGACAGCACCGGGCAGTGGGTGGAAAGTGGGAAAGAGCGACAGGGAAAAGCGACAGCAACTGCATTATTATTGTTTTCCATTAAACACTTTTTAGTGGGTTTGCCCTCCTGAAAGTATGCAACATGTCTGGGGACATGGAAAAATAAATTTAGAGAGATCTTGGCGACCGTGAAGTTTAAGGACTTTTAAGATCCTCTTAAACAAACATTGATTAAATAAAAAAAAAAAAAATTCTAAGAATTTTCATAAACTTATTAGTTAAAAAGTTATCTGTAAATATTTAACATTATTTTTGTATGTTCTTCATATGAATTAATCCACTTTTCTTTAATAAACTCAATGTATGTTTGAATTTTCTGGGTGCCTTTCCCTTGAAAGAGTATTGAACCATTATTCAATATCCCCGCGCAACATAAAAAAATATCTCTGCATTACGTTTTTATTGTTTTCTCATTTCTATCAGCTGCGTCAGCATTTCAGTTTTCCTCCTCCCAACCCAAGCCATGGGCCATGTGCGAAATTGTTGCCTAAGATCCCAATCAAGGACCGCTTGGAGAAGGAGGAGGCGGCCAGGACTCGACGAGGGCAGCAGCAGAATATTTATAACACTACGGCTGCAATTTATTATGCAGTGTCTGGACATTGGTCAGTGGAGTGGAGCTGAGTTTTGGCTACTTTAACGTGCCAGTCACCAAAGATGTCACCTAGTGTGTGTTGGGCGGGTCCCCGGGGGGGTCAAGCGGGGCTGCAGGCCCACACACACAAAACCTGGCCAAGATTTATGCACTCAAGTTATGGCGGAGCAGACTGCAACTTTATCGTTGGCACCGACAGCTTGTACACAGGGAAAAAATATATTAATAATTATAATATAATTATAAACTCTTAAAATGTATCACTTGTATTTTTAAATATTATAAATTATAAACTGTTAAGGAGTCTTATCTCGAATATCTTCAAGTTTTTCAAGTTCTCTTTTTATATTTTATTTCCAACAAATTTTTGTATTAAAATCGGTAAATGTTCCCTGTGCTCTCTCTGCTTTTCTTATACCAACTTGACCCCAGTGCAACACATTTTCCTCTGTTCCCCCTCCATATTCCACATTTCCCCGACATTTCCTGTTGCCGTCCGTTATCAGTTGGCCAAAGTTGTGTTGTCGACTGCAGATCTTTTTGCGAGTACTTCTGTATGGGGCAGAAAACTGTGACTACATTTAAATAAATACACACAAGCACAACCAGAAAAGAGGGGAAGAGAAGGCCCTTAGAGTAAGTTGTTAGAACTGCATATAAATACATGACAAGCTCTTTCGAAAGTAAGCTCAAGTTCATGATACATTTAAGTAGGAGTAGAAAATATATTTGGAATAATAAAATTACAGGAACATTTGCATAGCAATGTGGTTAATGCCGTAGCATTTTGATTCATTTATTTGAATATAATTATATCTAAATACAAATAATATATACATATATAAAGACCGAGAAACCTGTGTCGATTTTCGGACTCCCTGCCTCAAATTTCTTAGAAATCCTCTTACTGGCCCAGCCAAATGAGGCAAAAGCCATGGAAACTAAGCTTAATACAAGCGGAAGGACGTCACATACACTGCCCTTGCCTCTTTCATTTTCATCAGCGTCATCATCAAGATCAGGATCATCATGGTAATCGCAATCGTAATCAGCAGCAGCAGTAGCATAAAAACTAATTAAGCATCACATTTCACATCCAATTCGACCTTGCTCCCCCGAGTATCCACAAATAGCAGCAAAAATAATATTGCAAAAAAAAGGGAGGAGGAGAGAATGAAGGGCGAAAGGCAAAATCGACGGAAAAAAAAAACCGAAATCGAAATATAAGCCAAATAAATTTCCCGTTCACCAAATGCGCTTTCATAATTAATATGAAAAAAAAAAACAAGGGAAGGAGCAGCAGCAGAGTCATGGCTGCCATGACAACAAATGGAAATGAAAAGGAAAATGGATGCTCTAGGTTATGAGATGTGAAGGCGAAAACTTCAATAACTTTGAAGGTCTCTGGCTTCGGGATTGATGTGCATTACACAAAGACTAATCCACATCCGCATTCGCAAAAAAAAAGAAAAGTTCAGCAAAGGCAGAGAATGCCTGAGAACTTCCGTTTCACTGTGGGGAAAATTTTACGTTCTAGAGATTTATTTATAAAGGATATTTTTGCAGAAAAAAAAAATACAAAGTAGTTAGTTCATTATTTTACCTAAGATATGCATTAAATTTTTTTTAATTAAGAAACTGAATCAAAATAAAGGAAATACTAGTGATAATAATCTTAATCTTACTAGTTGTTCTTGGATATTAATAAGCCAGAAATAAATAATAAATTTCAAAATTTTAATTGATTTTTGAACTCTTCTCGCAGTGCAACCTCTGAAAAACATATCGAAAATCAAACAATTGTCTTTTCTACAATGGCACACAACATTCATTGTGCGCCGGCACACACCCAGCAATTGATGTGTTGTTTTCCACCAGCTGCCGGGAGTAGCTGGAAAAGCCGAAGGAAAATCTGCTCAGACAAGGGGCAAGAGGCGGCAGAAGGAAAGACAGAAGGAAAAGCCAAAAGAAGCTGCAGCATTGCATGGTTTAATCAGCAGCTTACAAGGGTAAACAATGGCGAAAAAAGAAAAGAGAGAGAGAGAGCGAACGAGGAAAAGCCAAAAAGTGCACCATGAATGAAGGAATGAAGGAAGGGAGGGACATGGGTCCGCCTGTAAATGCGATCCATCAAAATGAAATTGAAATCTTTTGCTCATTTTTGAGCTTCGCAAATGGGGGATAAGAGATTCGAGAGGGGATGAGAAGCAGATACCAAAAATTGGGATTGAAATTCGCATTTGGCATTGCAGTTTGTCTTTGGCTTGACTTGGCTGATGCTTCCTTTACGGCTTCTGCTCTTGGCCCTGCTCCCTGCCGCCTGTGGTCCCTGCTCGTGCTCCCTGCTCCTGCAGGATGCTGCCTCCCCATTTTTGCCATGTCAATCAATGTCAATAAAACAATTACTGTCACTTGCAGCTGGGCAAGGCGGCAAGGACAAGCGAAAGGGAAAAGAGCGGGACGGGATGGAGAAGGATGAACAGCCAACGACTTTGGACTTGGTGTCATGTTCGAGCTCGAGCTGGGATAAGGGGAGGAAAACCCATAGAGGAGGTAAACCCTGCAGTTGTCGCAGCTGGAGTTTTTGAAATCGAAGCGGGGCTGGCCACTCAACAGAGCCCGCCCACAGCCTGGGTGCCAGATGCACTGTCTAAAAAATGCGGAAATATGCTCCAGGAACTCAAGGTTAAAGATAACTTGCCAAAAAAGCATTTAGAGAATTTAAACTAATTAAATATCCTTCAGAAAAGGTAAATAAAAAAGATAATTCACTGAGGTTAACTAGAGAATCCCTATAATTTCTATATATATTTTATTATTCTGACTTTAAATGAACCCATTTCTTCCCGTGCAGGCTGCCTTCCAGCTGCCAGGAGAAAGTTCTCTCTCTCAGCCACAATTTGGGGTAAAGTGTTTGCGGTTCTGGATCCCGCTCTGTTATTGCCAATAAAACCCGACTCTTCCCCGGCATCCAGCTCGACGAAATATGGAGCTCAACTCCGGCGCAGAACTACGACTCAACTCCATTGCCACTGTGACAAATCGTTTGCTTTGGACATGGCCTGCCATTGGCATAATCGTTCAGTCATTGCAGTTTTGCAGTTTCTGTCACCACGACGACTGGTAAGGGGGTTTCGGTATAGAAATCGCCCCCTCTATGCCGCCCCTGAAAGTTGCAACACTGTGTCTAGTTTTGGGTTACATTGTCTGTCTCCGCATCGAAGTTGCGTTGGCAGCCATCGACATTTGGCTGAGGGTTTTTGGCTCTCGCATCGCCGTAAACTTCCTCAGCAGCCTCGCATGCATTTTACATGAACCTCAGAGTAAACCTCGGATGGATATAGTCGGAGAAGGTGGTTGAAAAAGGCAGAGAGAAGGCGCAGATGGAGTAGCCAGGAGGGTGAAGCCATTTTGGCAGGCCATGACAAACTTTCTGTTTAGCCAACATTCGAAATTAAAAGTGAGAGCGAGAGATACCAGGAAATCTAATAGGATACAGGGGCAGGGAAATGCACTAAGAATTTGGGTAACTTTAGGAAATCATAAATGATATTTTATGTAAAAGAATGTATATTGTTGAATATATATTTATGTGAATATTTTATAAAAGGAGCATAAAAGTAATTTAGATTTAATAGAAAATATTATTATCCCTACTTGATTAACCTTTTCTTTCAGTTATAAGAAACTAGTTTACAAAATAATAAATATTATTACATATTTTCCAGGAACATATAATTTAAGGCATACATTAATTTCTCGTAGTGCTAAATCTTCGTAGGTAGCAGAAGTAGCAGCTTGACAAGTTTTTTTGGGGAAAAGGAAAAACCAATGGCATGGGAAAAATCACCAAAGGGGCTTAGTTCGTCTCGACTCATTTCGACAGTCTGGGATTGTGCAATGCAACTGCAACTGTGATTGGCTCAGGAAGCGCAGAAGAGGTCCTTTGACGTACTCTGAAATAATCTGCGGCTGATTGGATGCATCTCTTGCTCCTAGTCGTTGAAGGAAATCTGAAAAAGGCCTAAGCCTAGGCAGGTGGTTACCAGAGAACGTCAAGGGTGTCACTTTTTGGCACCCGAATCACACTTATAAATTTGGAGTGCTTGTCGCACTCACAAACAGCAAGAACAGAATAGCACACCCAAACGCACAAATCGCTCTAAGTGTTTCGTGTTTTTGCATTTCGTCACTCACTCAAAAAGTAAGCGTCGATTCTATTTCACCAGACACATAAAAATTTTGCGTAGATAAGTTAACGGCACAGTGCACTCAAAGCAAATGTACGAACAGCAACACAGATCACAAAAAGCAATGCGCAATAATGCGCTGTGAGCGAAACGCTCATGTTTTACAGCTATGATTTCGAGTGTCTTTTATGCATGGGCAGGGCATTGAGCACTGATCGCTGTTTGTTTATTATTTAATATTTGTCACTGAAGACGGCGTTTACTTTTATAAGTACATATGAACAAATAACACGCAATGAAGCAGCAAAACACGGCTTTTTATTTTCATTTTACATATGTGTATGTATATGTGCATATTCAAAAACAAATATGTATGCATGTATGTAGCTAATGCAAGAATAACAACAACACACATGTCTCTCACATATTGTTTGTCGCAAGTGTTGTGCTCTCAATTTCGCTCATTCCTTTTGCTTTAGCATTTTCATCGGCCTCAACTCATGTACACATGCAGAAAAGGAGCACGAAACCGTTTTACGAGTGTGCGTATGAGCATGTACGAAATTATCAGTACAAGGCAACAAGCCTTATTTTAGAGTGCCGATCACACTCTAAGTGTCGAAAACGCACAAATGATTCGGGTACACTTAATGTTAGGGTGTACCCTTGCCGTTCTCTGGTGGTTACCTAATGGGTTCGATTGGATATTGGGAACGAAGAAGCCCAAAAAATACTAGGCACTCAATCGAGGAGAAACTTGGGCATAGAAGGTTTATTTTGTTAATTAATAATTTTTAGAATGTGTCATTTTAAATCCTATTTCGCTCGACATCACATTAATCTTCCATCAATCAGTATCCATTATTCAGTTAGCACTACGAATACCGAATTCAGACAATCGACAAGCTCCTAAGCCTGAATCCCAATTAATTGATAGATTATGAATGCCTAATACCTGACCGCCCACCTAATGAATACAATTACAATTAGCCAATTAGCTAATCGTCTTTGCTGCTTGCCGGTGAATGTATCTGTCGTATATGCATAAGTATGCATACAAGTTCTCGAAGCTCAGAGCTTGGAGCTCGGAGTACTCGTCGTCAGGTGTATCTGTGTTCTGTGACAGATTCCGCCCACAGATCGGATCACTGCATTATTCATGCAGCGCTGCATGCGGCGAGGAAAAGCAGGGAAAATTCTGGGGGAAATGCTAGATACGACGAGGTGGGAAAACGAGTGACAAACGAGCTGTAAAAATTGTTCCACACGAAACCAAATGAAATATTCACGAAATTGTTGAAGGAACTGCAAATGAATTATAAAACGTGCACGCTTACTGAAGGCGACAGATGAATAGAGATGGCTACGGGGTTGGGGCTGGGTTCGGGAATGGGGGATCCGCATCCGGATCCGTGGAATAGATGTCAAATGGTGATGATGATGTGACATTCAATGATGATGGATTTTGGCAAGTGTTCGAGCGAAGGATGTCAATGGTAACGGAAACGTATTTATAGCGCAAAATGGCAACTAAAGAGTGGAAATGTGGAAAACGTTTTTGGTATAGAAGGCAATGAAGAGTTTACCAACAGAGATAAGTGGATATTGGATGGTTAAGTCAAATACTAATTTAATCACTAAGATGCCGAACGGCTGTATGTATATTTGATTTGCAATATGCAAGCCATTTTTCTGTTGGCAACTAACATCGCTTTCTCTCCGCTCACACAAAGTTGGGAGAGTAAAAGTCTAAAAATATCATGAGGTTCAATGTGTGATCAAGGTAGAGTGTATGTGTGCCTTTATATCTAGAATGCTTTGATTAATGTTATATTCTTCAGGAACCCCTCTTCAACGACAATTAAAAGCTATATAAAAACCACCTTCTTGATATGCAGCACTAACAAATATATATTCAAACGATAACAGTAAAATTAAACACAATTAAAATACGTTCAGGTGATCAGTTCATTATCCTTGGTTCGTTATCCTCGGTTCTTGGTCTCTTTCCGAATCATTTGTGAATCGTTTCCTTTTTTGGAGCCTTAATTAGGGCAGCATCCACTCTGGCTCTCCGCAGACGCACTGCCTGACCTTGCGATCTAGCTCTTTTAGGAGCTTGGCCAGATCCTTGCACAGATCGTCCTGGTTAGGGCATCCAGCGCAGGGATTACCTCCAGGTCCACAAGACTTGCATCCGCAGTCTGGTGGATTGGTGGGTTTGGGTGTAACGGTGGGTTTGGTGGGTTTGGTGGGTTTGGTGGGTTTGGTGGGTTTGGTGGGTTTGGTGGGTTTGGTGGGTTTGGTGGGTTTGGTGGGTTTGGTGGGTTTGGTGGGTTCGGTGGGTTTGGTGGGTTGGGTGGGTTTGGTGGGTTTGGTGGGAATTGTCGGTGTCTCGCATGGTTGTGTAGCGGTGGGTTTGGTTGTTTCGGTGGGTTTGGGTGTTTCGGTGGGTTTGGTGGGTTTGGTGGGTTTAGTGGGTACGGTGGGTACGGTGGGTTTGGTGGGTACGGTGGTTTTGGTGGGTTTGGGTGTTTCGGTGGGTTTGGTGGGTTTGGGTGTAACGGTGGGTTTGATGGTCGTCTTGGTGGGAATTGTCGGTGTCTCGCATGGTGGTGTACTAGTGGGTGGTTTCGTCGTTGATTTGGTGGTTGGGATTGTCGGCGGTTGGGTGGGTGGCCTTGTCGGTGGAGTCGTCGGCGGTGATGGACTTGGAGTTACGGGAGGGCAAGATGGTGCTGCCGTTGTTGGTGGTGGTTTGGCCGATGACGACTCTATCGGACAGCCACATGGGGACTCAATCACAGTGGGGGATCCATTCGAGCTGCCGATCAGCAGAACGCTCGCTTTAAAAATAACAAAAGACTCAGAATAAATTTTTAAAGAAAAAAAAGTAAGAACACCGTCGAATATTACCAATCAAAACGGAAAGTGCTAACTTCATTTTGAACCTTTTCCTTGGCCGAGTCCTTCAGAAGGCAACTAGCTTCACTTGAGAAAGCTGAGCCGCTGACTGATGCCTTTCCTCAGTGCCGGCATCCCGTTTTATAGTCACCGCCATAGCCGAAAGTTGCAGTTATAAATAATGAATAAATAAAACCTTTTTCGATCCCTTTGCAAGCAAGCAGTTGGAGCTAAGAATAGTCTCCAGCATTGGCCCCAAGTTCAAGGTTAAGTATACGCACCGTGTTTGCCTTTAACTGTCGCGTGCACAGAAGTTTCTATTTTCAGGCTTTGGTTCGTCGAGTTTCATGCACCTGATGATTGCACCCGAAATTTGGGATCGTAGTGCATGGGAAACTTAATTTAAGTATTTATTCAGCAGATAAAATTAATAAAAGAAATTCCTTAGAAATATTAAAGTAGATATAATCGATAAAGTGTCCTCTAAACTCGAATAAACTTCCAATTAACTAACTCCAAGCCATGTTTTCTCTCTAAAAATCCACTTTGTCTGCAGTTTGTTGCCCCATAAAATCCGTTTAATCAAATAATCATAATAAACTCCAATTTCGTTGTTTGCAGCTGCAACAAAGTGCGCTTTGCCTACGATTTTGTGGACTCAACAAAGTCCGCAACCAAAAGACTTTGATCCGAGAAGCATTTCGCATTTCTCATTCCACATTTCGCATTTTGCATTCCACATTTCGCATTTGCATTTACTGGGAGCGAAATAGCCGTGTGGACAATGCCCGAGATGACTAGAAACGGGCAACAAAATGCCATAAAGTAGTGGCACTGGCGATATCCATCTGCCGCGGGCAGTGTCACAATGCCCCTCCAGAAATTTCGGACCATCTACAGCCCCAGCTCGGCATCGGCATCGGCATCCACATCCGCAGCCACATCCATTCTGTCCCATCGAGAACTCGTGTCGCCACTGACACGTAAACTATTTGGCACGCAATGCACTTGGCGACTTGCTGATGTTGACGCACATAAAATGCCAAATGCTGTGAAGGATGTCGATGTCGGTGAGGTCCTCCTCCTTCTCCTCCCTCTACTTTTGGGCAATCCCTTCGTCCCTAGTATTTACCCCCATCTCTTCCTCCTGCCGGAAAAGCCAGCAAGCAATTTGCTGGAGACTTCGCTGCAAGCTCCTCGCTTCTGGCAGCGGCATAATGCGATTTGGGAATTGATTGCGCCCAGGCACTCGACAAATGTGTTCAGGGGAGTGCACAGCCACAAAAAAGGGGTTACTTTTTCGGCTAACAATGAAAATATATCAGTAGATATAAAAGAGATATGGAAATTGCAAGAAGGTTTGCAAGATATGGTGGAAAAACCTTTTTCTATTTAATATTCTTCATAAACTTCCAATTAGTTCCTCTAGAATTTAGTTGTCCAAGTTCGCGTATGAATTTTCCCTCAGTGCATGGTCCTCGTATCCAATAGAAACCCCAACTCCTTGTTCACCGCGAAACCCTAAACATCAACTAGCTGAGAGTGCCCACAGAATTCCGCACTCATTTTACGCAAATTACATTTTGCGATTCGCTCGCTGGTCGGTCAACCCCGAATAAAACCGAAAACCACAAAAAGCGAAACCATTTTGTATAGAGTTTTTAATATGCCATTCATCAGGGGCAGCAGGATCTGACTGAGGATGAGAGCTGCGAGTTGCGATAGATGCTAGGCAATGGGCCAGAGTTGCCACTTGTAGACTGTGTGTAAGCCTGTCATTCACTCTGACTTTATTGACGGGCCTCTCTCTATGGCTGGCTGGCTGGCTCGACAGGCGTCCGCCTGGTCACGTGTTGCCAACAATTCAATTTGAAACTCGTAACCCACTTCGCCGCCACCTCCTGGGAGTGAATCACCGCCCAAGCCACCCCAATCATACCACTTTAAGGCACAGGAAAAAATACTATTTTATCTTTCTTTTATAAATTAATTAATTAGGAAAAATTTATTGGGTTCTTGGGTTTAAAATATATTTTAGGAAGTTCCAGGCTCTTTTTCTGCATCTTTTAATATATAGCTCATGATGTTATCTCTTTTAAAATTTTCTTTGTGTGTACTCGGTCAGCATGACGCATTCATTCATCTCAAGAGCAGGCAGAGCAGGCAGCGCTGGCAGCTCTGACCGGACCGGACGGGACAGGACTCCTCCCTCGATGAGGACCCGTAGTCGTAGTCCTTGTCCACTTGTCCCATACACTTCTGTTTTGCAACTAACAAATACAACAAGGTGGGGGCGTACCAGCAGCAACAGCAGCAACAGCAGCAACAATAGCAACAACCACTGTTGGACTGCTGATTGCGTCGACAACATTGTGCCATTGTGTGTCTGGCCATACGGCAAATAGAGATGGCCAATCACATCACGGAGGCCATAAAAAAACAACAAAGAAAATAATGCCCAGGAGTTTGGCGAACTTCTTAACTTTATTCCATTATATTTTCCTCGAACTATACGTGCTTTAAGACCTGTTTATTATCGTTATCACTTAATGGTTTTAAAGTATTTTTCCCAACTCTATATGGTTCTGATTCAGTAAGAGGGCCTGCTCTTGTTATTAAAATCTCTATAAATTCATTTAGTTTATAGCTTAACCGTTTTATGCTCAGTGTGTTTTCCCTTTCAATTCAGTTTCGTGTCACGAGCTGTCTTTTCAGTTCGATGAGGGCTTCTCTTTTGATCCCACAGTTTGGTCGCAGTCATCGTCAACGTATTCGAGGCCTATATGAGACAGCTCGTAAATCACACAAATGTATGCACCCCTTGGCACGCTCCGCCCCCAATTTGAGGGGCTGACAACCGCCCATATTTACCGTAGCAACAACTGGCGGCGAACGGCACTTTTCTGCCACTGTCAGTGGCTGGGAAACTGCACGGAAAGAAAAGTCTTGACATTTTAATGAATTTAATTAATAAATTAAGAAAAAATCAATAGTGTTATATAGAAAAAGTTGCTATAATGTGAATTATTAAGCAATAAAGTTGCTGAACAGGAAAGATAATGTGATTGATTTATTATATAATAAATGCCTCTAATAATTATTATTAAAGTGTTGAAATTGGTTCCCCTATTTACTGTAATATTTTTCTGCCTGTACTAGACCCTGTGACATGCGTGTGCTCTCCTGAATCCCTGAAACCCTGGGCGATTCCAATTTGAATGGTCGGAGGAGGGGTCATCATACTGCCATTGTGTTTATGGAAATTCCGGGCAGCTTTCTTTTTCCATTTCCATGTCGCCTCCCTGTTTGGCCTTTGCCTCATTGTTGGTTGCTTACTACGACGTAATTGCAACAATTTTCAGATGACGCATGCCACGCCCCCCTTTGTTAGGGCAGGGGCGGATGCTGTCTGTCCTGGCCTGGATTTGCTTGAATTACTTGTTTGGGTTTTGATTTCCGTTTGATTTGTGCGATGAGTTCGGAGTCGGAGTCGGAGGGGGCTCTTTGCTCCGGAAAGCGTCTTTCGTTAATCGCTTCCATTTCAGCCGGAGTCTGTCTAATGGTTTAATGAATTCACTGTCTGGCCGCCCCATCCCAGGGATCCCATTCCCGTTTCGTAGCTTTTACGAGCGAAACACTTAAATGCAATGGCCAAGTATATTTCACAATGGAGTGCGATTCCCGCTTAATTATGCGCAGGCAGCAGCCAGCAGTCAGCCAGACCGAGACCCAAACGAATATGAAAACCTCAGACCCAAAAAACCCAAAACTCAGACCCAACCGAAATCCGCACTCAATCTAAGCGCGGGGTCTTCCCCCAAAAAACAGGGGCTACAAAAAGGGGAAAGGACACGGTCGCCAGCTCTTGGTTCGGCATTTCAACAATTTTTGGCACAGAAGAGCTGAGAGACAAGCTAAAGCCAGTGCCGCATCAACTAGCAAGAAACAATTATTAATGGGTGTAAGGGGGAAATAAAGAATTAAAATGTGAACCAAGAAAATACCTGGTAAAGAAAGCTTAAATATAAATATATTAATTATATTTAAATAAAAGAAGCCTACAGCTAAGCGTGCTTAAACTTCTGAGCTTCAAAATTGAGAGGCTTTAAATTATATTTCAAAGTACAATTAATATATGTTCCCAATAAAGTAAAGGAAGCTTAAATATAAATATATTAAATATAATTAAATAAAAGAAGCATACAGTTAAGCGTGCTTAAACTTCTGAGCTTCAAAATTGAAAGGGTTTAAAATTTATTTCAAAGTACAATTAATATATGTTCCCAATAAAGTAAAGGAAGCTTAAATATATTAAATATAATTAAATAAAAGAAGCTTACAGCTAAGCGTGTTTAAACTTCTGAGCTTCAAAATTGAGAGGCTTTAAAATATATTTCAAAGTACAATTTATATATGTTCCCAGTAAATAAGAAAGGGGTGTATAAATCTAATTGTTTCTAATAAAATATATTAAAGTATTATACAATTTTATTTAAAATAACTCCTATTAAATAAATTATCATGCACATCATTATTTTATATTACCCATTAATTCGAATACTCCCAAAGCAATTTAAATAATATTTACTGGGTAAGCACCGAAGAAGGGTTGCTGGCTCCCCCGTCCGACATCACTCCCTCCATATTTATCATTACTGTCTGCTCTCATCTATTCAGTGTTTTGTAGCCGTGGCAGAAACAGACGAAGGACCAGGACTTGGAGCCAAAGCCAAAGCAATAACAGGAACAGAAGCAGTAACAGTAACAGAAACAGAAACAGAAACAAAAGTTGCAAAAGGCAACTGGAAACAGAAGCTTTGACCATCATCTTGGCTGGCATTTTCCATAAGGACTTTATTACTTTTTCATCTCGTTTCATTTCGTTTTAATTTTATTATGAGCCAAAATGGCAATGGCACTTCACTCTGGACCAACTTCATCTCTATCTTCTGCCCCTTCTGCGTCAGAAATATACATTTGAAAGGGGGCGAAAAAACAAGTGTAAGGAAATGTCCAAATAACAAAGGGAATTATGCCAATGAGAATGGAGATGAAGATGGAGATGATGATGATGATGATTCCTCTTTCTTTCGGCTGGAGCGAAACAATTTTTAATTAAATTTTGTGTGTATTTTATACAAATATGAATAATTATTTATGGCAAACACAGGCACAGGCACAGACACCAGATCCCCAGAAACAGACGGCAGACATACAAATATGCGTAGGCAGTTAATGCTAACAGGCGGCAATATATATTATCTGTCTTAAAATAGAAAATGAACATAAGGCGCACATTTGGCATATTTTATGAAGCGATATCGGGGCGGGGCCTCTCGGCGATTAATTGTCGAGGCTTGGCTCAAAGTGTTGTTGTGCATTTAAATTGCAGATGATTATTTAAATTTCGCATACAATTTACATAATGAAGGTCGGCCCCTCGCCCCTCCTTTCGCCACGCTTACTCCGGAATCATCCCCTCGCCGCTTGCTCCTTTCCCGCTGTTCAAATTAATCAAACAAATTGCTTTAGCCCGGGATCTCTGACTCTTCTCTCTATATATTTCCCCGGCCAGCGAAATGAGAATTTGGTTATTGGAGCCGCGTCTTTTCCGGTTCAGCCTTCGAAAATGTAATTTGCAAAAATATTTGCTTTCAATAAAATCTAGAGAGAACGAAGAGCTGAGCGGAAAATAGCACTGGCTGAAAGAAAATAGCCTTCTCTTTCTGCTTAGCTCAGCTAGGTCCATGCATGGGCACACAGAATTTTTCCGGCCAGGGAGTTCTCTCAAACCTTTCGGTATATTAAAAGTGGAATTTAAAAAAATGTATATATTTTTCCACTGCAGGAGGTCAAAGGGTTAAAGGGAAATAATAAAATCTTAAAGGATGTGAAAACCTTTGATTATTCATATACTTTAAAATATTAAAAATGTTTTTTCTTCAGAAAAACCATTTCAAATAGCAAGTGAATTGAAAGAAATTTTCTTCTTAATTATTTCAACGAAAACTCCAAAATTTTTTTTGCGAATTTACTTTATGGAACCACCCTATGCCCCATAAATATGCCAAAATTTCGCCATTCACATTACCGAATTACAATCAGTTTTCAATCAGTTTTCCCATTTCATTTGAATCATTCGCATTGGCATTTCGTTGAAGGGGCCCCGGGGCAAAGCGGCTTTTATATGGCAATTAGCTTAATTCTATTAAAATTCGATGCGCCCCGAAAGTATTCAACGTGGGCAAAGCATTGAATGCTCATGTTGTTGAAATCATTGGTGTTTGTTGTACGTCTTGTTGTAATGGCTTTTGAGCGAATTATATTCATCAAAACGACCATTGTCCAGCTTGGCCCACATAATGATTGAGATTATAGGCAAAAACAAAAAAAAAAACAGAAACACACAAACAAATAAATGTAATCATGGCATTGTAAATGCAATGTAGAATATCAATTTACATTTAGCATATTAATTGAATTTTTGCTTTTGTCATATTGTATATTTTGGCTGTTGATTTGTGTACACACTTCTCCGCAGAAACACACACACTCTACACGGCCTTTTGTGCTTTCGCAGCGTAATTGGAATATTTATTTTTCATCCCATTTCGCAATCACCAAACCGCTGTGAAAAGACACCATTCGCCCTGCGCAAATTTACACCCTTTTGTCCTGCATAAACTGCCATTGGCACTCCCACACCACACAAAGGTAATTGTCATTTATTCGGCGTCTGTCTGTCTTGGACACTGCCACTGTCCTTGCCGTCCTGTTTGCCAATTTGTGCCAAAGTTGTGCGTTAATTATGAGCCAAAATCAACGCGTGGCGAAAAATTCTTTTGTCTCCGCAAATACATCATGCAGTAACAGCTGCGGTTAAAATAATAGCAGAGCTAGAAATTAGATCAAGTTACAAAATAATTTTTTAGCAAATTTAAGCTAGTCAATGGATATTAAAAGACTTTTGACCTTTGGCTTTATTAATGTTTACTTTGTTAACTTATGCCAAAAATAACATATATTAAGTGATTCCAATTCACCTAACAATAAACCCAGAAGTCTGCTGCACTTTTTTACAACGCTTTTTAAAGATCCTTTCATACTTAAGGTTGCAAATTGAAGCAAATTTCAAATATATTTCGTAGTTAGCTTATATTAACACATCTAATTTGTTGTATTATCCTAACCCTGACTGTTTCTGCATTTTCTCTCACAGATATGTGGCTGCATTTGTTTTCGATTAGCTGCAAGCGACAAAGTCAACAAATCAATGCAACTCAAATAGTGACAGCCAAATGGATGCCATCGAGTGGAGGTATTTTTCGGAGAGTGTTCAGACAATTGGGGTATCTACATGCATACATGTTTTCAAATGCCCCAAGGGCCGCCACATTCGGTGCTCTAAATTTCATTTACTTTGTTACTGAGCAACCGAAACGCCAGCCAGTCAGCCAGGCAGTCAGCCAGTCAGCAACAAAAACAAAAATATCAGTCGGAAAATGTAACCAATCATCAGCAGCATTTTCCGAACCCCTCAATTTCCCTTATTCAAACGGTCCCTGCAGGCATAATGGATACAAAGTTGCAATTAGCGTTGCAAATCGAACGTTTTGCAATTAATTATAAAGCATGGCAAAGAAATCATTTGCAGTTTAAACAAAGGATGAATAATCGATGAGAATGAAGCATAGAAACAATAGGGACACGAAGGGTTAGAGCAAGGACATTAAATTATGGGCGAAATGCTTTAAGCTGGAATATTGAATAACATTAATTTAATATGGAATAGGTCAATGAAGGCTTGGATATTTTAAAATCTATGGCTAAACATTAGCGTATATATTTTATAATTGATAGAATGCATTTATTAAAGAATCTATTAAAATTATAATATTAAAGAAGAATACCTATTACTTTAGTAATTTAAATCAGAATTACACTTTACTATCCATAAACACCTTCTTCAAGGATTATCCCAACTCATTATCCCATCCAGTGCATTCGTAAGGACTCGAGTTATGCTCCGGGTATTCCCAGAGAGCCATTTCCATTTATCCCAACCTCGGTCATGTTTTCGCAATGATTTCCCCAGATGGCACTTAAGACTCTTAAGCGGGGCCAAAAGGCGGAGAAAAGAAATCCGGCACATAAATAAGGGGAACCCCACAAGCACACTCGCACATACACAAACAGCGTATAAATAAAAATGTCATCAAAAGCATTTAAAAATTTGCAAAATGCGAAATACAAAATGGGCGAATTATTCAATTTTTTGGCCCCCTCAGACCGCAAGTCATAAGTAGGCTAAGGCCGCCGCTTTCCACTCTCCATTCCCCACAGGAAATATTCGCATTTTCATGCCGAGATTTTCCGGAGAGAAAAGGAATTATGACGATTAGATTATTACGCATACTTGGCGATTTATGCGATTAAGAATACGAGTAGTATGAAATAAAAGCCGTCCAACGAGAGCCGAGGGTTGCAGAATGCAACTCGAGGGGTTGGTCTTCTATTCCTACCACTCCTCAAGTTGTTATTGTCGAACATCAAAAAAAAAAAACAGAGGGGAAAAAAGGGGAGAAGACAAGAAAGAGATGAGCTCAGCTGCCGTCGTCTGATTTTTTATAACCCCAGAAACTGAAATACCAGCAGAATCATATTAAAAAATGCCAAATGCTGAGGCAACCGTCAAATCATCTGCGGAATTGTCATCAAATTGAAAGCTCTAGCTCCCAGCCAGCTAAGCTGCAACGCGTGGCTGCCTTTTTTCCATTCTCCGGTATATTCGTTTTTATTGTCATCATTTATGGCTTTTGCGTGGAGAGGAGGGTGGGCTTTGGGTAAACCCCTTTTCCTCTGTTTCCTTTCTGTTCCGACTGTAAACTGGAAAAATCGAAAAAATATCAATCGCGTTGTCGTCTGCTTCAGCATTTGGGTCAAGTCCTCTGGTGGCTGCTCTCTTGTAATTAGCACAGATAAGAGGGCCGCCATTAAGGCATTAAGCGCGAATTCAATTCCACCAGCTGGCTGGATATTTTTGATCCCTTAATGTCGCATTCTGTGGGGTTCCTTTAATGCCTCAGTAAGCCCAAATAAGTGACCGTGGCGGCGAGAGGCATTTATCAAAACGGAATTGTGAACAGGACAGGTCTCGCCTTAAGTTTCATTTGTAATCAGCTCTTTGGATGATATATAAGACCTTTATTTTGATCCCTTTAGGGGCTTTAAAGTCCACACTTATCAGGAGAGAGAGAAAATGTTAACAGAATAGGTAGATCTAGTTGGATATGAGATGTGGTTTTCTATTAAGTATTAACTTAATACTCAGCGGATCAAGAGAAAAAGAAAATGTTAACAGAATGCGTAGATCCAGCCTAAAATGTTATGTACTCTTCTTTCTTTAGATTGGTTTTCCCTTCTTCCATTAAGTAATAACTCATTATTTATATTAATTTATTTTCTAGTCTCTCAGCGGTTTACTCATATCTCTATTACAATTCTAGTTTAAATTTCGGGAATTTTTTAAAATTTAACAAAAAGGACATTGCACTAAATGAGGACTGACTTTTCGCCCCTCCTCTATATTTTCCTGGCTCTTGGCGAGCACTTCTTTGGCCGCATTCACGTCGCGACAGTTTTTGTCTGGCCTGCGGCTGTCGAATGGCTGTTTAAATGTAAAATGCCCTGCAAAGGCTTCTTTTGACCTCCTGGCGAGCCCCCGTCCGCCAAGTCTTTTGTGGCCTTTGTTTATTGAGCATTTAAATTGAACAAGTTTTCAATCGATTGTCGATTGCCGCCGCTCGGCTTCGCCTGTTGTTGTTGATGCTGCACGTTGCTCGGGGCGTGTTAATAAATCGAGTGACTCTCATGTGTCGATAATTATGCCATTGATTGCTTAATTGCAATGCATATGCAACTGGCCCCATCCTCGCCACTCGGCAATTCCCGTGCGACTCGTCCTGCAATTTAATTGCAAGCTTAAAGTACACACTCAGGACTCTTAACCATACACAACACGAAAAAAAGGGTTTGAAAAAGATGTGTAAATGGAAAAATAAATGTAGAATATTAAAGGTTAGTTAAAAGCCTTCAATAATTTTATATTAATAAAATTCTTAAGAATAAATTAATATTATCTTTAAGTAGATTATATTTTAAAAAGAATACTAGAAATCATGCATAGAAATCTCTAGGGATTCAAAATCCCTAAAGTTATGAAATAATAAATAAATTAAGTGTAAATTTGATATTTTTAAAGTTTAACATTTTGTAGGATAGTTTGGTAACCTTTCTAAGGGATTCCAGAACCCAAGTGACTTCTGTATATAAGATTTCTCCTCAGTGCTTAAAAAAAGAACGAAAGACCCGGGGATGCTGTCATTTCTGTTGTTTTTGTCGCTGCTTCTGTCGCTGTCGCCGTGGCACTTTGCATGCATTTCATTTTAATTTAATTTCAGCCGCCTTTTGCTTTCATCTTGCGCCTGCCAAAGGACACTTAGCATCCTGGCAGCCCAGGACTCGGGACTCGCAGCCCGGGACTCTCGAGAGTCTCGCATGTGTGGCATGTGCAACAACTTGAATTATGCACATGAGACTTTGCCACCGCCCTTTACCAGCGCCAGCGCCATCGCCATTGCCCCTCCCCTTGGCCTTTTTCTGCCCACCTCGCCACGCCCCGTGGCGACCTTCAACAATTTCCCCAAATACGCAACACTTGAGCTCAGAGGAATCAGCATAATGAAGAATCCCACTGCCGCCGATGACGAGGATGTACGAGTGCGAGTACGAGTGTAATGGAGATGCTCGAGGAGATGCAGATAATGGAATGCCAATCAGGGGATGCATTTCCGGATCTGGAGAAGGGGAAATCGCAATTGCATTATCCAACTGAGGAATAAAGCTTTTACTCCAGGCGAAATCTTCAAAATGTACAAACTTTAATCTTTTTTGCAAGAAGATTACAGGCAGCAAGAGCTTTCGATTTAACTTTAACTTTTTTTATATTTATATATTTCTTATAAGAATGCAAATATAAATATTAAAGTATAATTTTATCAGTGCATTTTCCGCCCTACAAACCAAAGCCGAGACCTCATTTCATTTCGCCGTGATTTCACAAGAGGACGACCGACATACTAATGCAGGCATCCTTGCCTATAGAGGAGGAGAAAGCGAGGAAGCGAAGGGACTCATGCAAATGACAGCCATTTCCGGAGCTTCGTGAGACAGGATACTTTGTCATTTAGTCGCATTTAGTCACATATTACTCGAACATTTGCCGATTTGCCAAGTCCTCGTCGCCACTTTCCATTTACAGCCAAATGCTTGCAGTTCGATTCATTGAATGCCCAACACTCAACATTCACATTCCCCTGACAAGCCTAGTGCTGGCAACACAAATCGTTAGCAAAATCTATATTATCGAAAGGTTAAATATCGTCGAGCATCGATTAACAAATTCTCA
The DNA here is from genome assembly GCA_008042535.1 of Drosophila tani. Lineage (NCBI taxonomy): Eukaryota > Metazoa > Arthropoda > Insecta > Diptera > Drosophilidae > Drosophila > Drosophila tani. The sequence continues at coordinate 43,499 of VNJO01004625.1, forward strand.
TGCTTCCGCTGAAATCATTGAGCTTTACGTTCAATTAGATAATTTTTAATATATTTTTAGCCTTTATTCGTTATTTAATATTAAATTTGACAAAAAATTAGTATTTTGCTAAATTTTTGAGAGCCTCACATGCCTAGTTCTGGCAACATATTCGTTAGCTTTATCGATATTATCAAAGGCTTGAAGAATAGGCGAACATTGATTTTATCGTTTGTTAATCGATATTATCATTTTGGTATTCAATGTAATGGTTTTGTTAATCAATATTATTGCACTGTTAATCGCTAATCGCTTTTGTTAATCGATACTAATATCAATCTTTGCATATATTTCCAGGTTTTGCCATATTTTTGTGGAATACTTGACCTTTGTGGTTAGAAATAAATAAATATATATTATGCAGAATAAATAAATTTTTTATATTTTATTTGAAATATTAAATATTATATTTAAAAATTTCGGAGTGTTAAAATCTTTTTTACATTAAATATATTAGAATATGGTTTGATTTGATTTTCTCTCAAGCTCAAAATTAAATAAAATACGGAAAAAATAAGTAAATTTTAGCAGAGTTCAAAATCGTCCGATAGTATCGATGCTATCGATGTTTTCCACAACCCAACCGCACACACACTCCATAAAAGCCACACGCACGCAGCAGACAAACACGCACAAGTACACACATTCGGTTTATTAAATAATTACGCTCTAATTGCAAAAGTGACTGCGGTTGAGCGAGCTTTTGGCTCTCCAAAAATAATGCCAGAATCTTGTTGAGCCCAATGTGTGAATAATGCGGGATCCGGAATACGGATTTAGCATTTCGGACTGAAGGGCCCAGCACAGGATGCTGGATTTAGGCTGGAAATTGCCACAGTTCGTGCCTCATTTAGTTGCAATCAACTTGATTGAGTGGGTCAAAATGGTGAAATTACCAAAAACTCTCTCACTTGTTCGCCAGACAGCACGCAAAATGAAAAGGCAAATGAAAAATTACTCGCAATTTTATCCTTAGCTATACACAGGCTGGGTATTCAAAATTTCCCCATATACAACTCGTGTTGACCGCAAACAATCGGGGAACGTGCGTTTGCCATAAAAATTAATATAAGGAAACTGCATATTGCTTACTTTCCTCGATACATATTCCATACTATTGGCTCTTGTGTCAACATATTCGACTGAGGCCGGAGCATAAAGAATTTTCACGTGTATTTACACATCTGCTCTGGCATTTTCCATTTTTCGTATTTTCATTTCATACATTTCCCTCGGTGAGCTATGCAGCGGAAAAGCAAATTTTACGGCAGCGAAACACTGCTAATTGAATATATAAAATTGAGATTGGTTCGACTATGAGGTATTTCGGAGCAGAGTGATGCCATAGAATGTGCCAAAGTAATAGAAATTAAATTCAGAGGGAAATAATTGTGAGACAGAAACTTTTTTTATAACAATGTCTGCCGATATGAAGTAAATTTATCCAACCAGAGGCTATATATATTGTTATCAGAAGCTTGCAAGCCTCTTAATAATAAATGTATAAATAGTGTTTATAATCAGCACAACCAGAAGAGTCGAATTTAGCGAATATAAGTATATATTAATAATAATAATTTGAAAAATAGCGTATACAATAAATTAGGCATTTTTTCTCATTAAATATTTGTTTTTTGCGACCTCCTATCTTTACTTTATTTCCAACTTGTAGTTGTAAATGAGAGAAATAAATAAATAATATCCGGGGACGCCAAAGTGCTCATATCAAATATCGTACTGAAATATAAAAATGAGTAACACTTGTTGTATAAGCTTTGCCTTCTCCCAGTAAATAAATTATTTAATATCAAACCTCGCTAATCGGAAACTCTAAAGAGTATACTAAAAGTAAAAGTCAGTACAATATAACCACTCGTCGAGCACAGAGCTAAGATTTTTGAGTTTGCTATTTTTATTTGGATTGGATAAATTCCTGGAACTGGAATTGTGAACCAGGATAATCCAGCGACAAGGATCACTCGAAGAAATGTGTTGCATAATGTTTGATTATAATTGTGAGGATGCTAGGCTTTTTATTTGTAAATTAAAAATCCTCTTTAAAAACTAACGTAAATTTTTGATTGAAATTAAGATAATATCATTATTTCTACGTAAAGGTCTCCCAAAGTTCAGTCCGAATTTAGAAGGCCAACCAATTCCCACTATATTAGTGCCACAAGCCGCGCAGTCCCCTTGTGTGTGTATGTGTGTTTTGTGTGCCCTTGCCCCGGTTGTGTGGGTAATGTGTACGTGTAGGAGGTACATGTGTGCAACGTTTGCAACACTCCGCGGACAGTACGTGGCCATAATTAAATGTCGACATGCAACGCGGCGCTGGAAAGCATGCTATATATATGCAGCAGGGATTTCTTTTCGTGGGCAAAGCAAGAAAGAGCAAACTAGGACACGCAAAAAAAAAAATAGGAAAAAGAGTTTCCTAAAGGGAAATGCGGAAGAGATTTCACTGGCATGCTTTCTCTCTCTCTTTGCCTGCACGTAATGATGTAATAAAATCATTTCACACCTCATGAAATGTCGGCAATTTCCGTTGAAATTCGATTGAACTTCCTGCTTTCAATCGAAACTCGTCGCTTGGGCCGGGCAATAGTGGACTAGGCACGACCCAGGATTGCATACGTGGCATGTATATCATTATCCTGGCAGCATCGACACCCTCACACTTGCACAGTCACACACACTCGCAGGAAATACATTCCGAGTCTCGAGTGACGACGCTGACGTTTTAATTTTATTCGATTCCCCAACTGTTCCGAAACGATACGGCGATAGAATGCTGCGAAAAAGAAATTCTTGACTCAAAATTGATTGAAATGATATTGCAAAGGCGTGATATGGCAATGCCCGAAGCATAGGCATGTGAGTGCACTGAAAGAATATTTAGTATTTACGGGAAAATAGCTCGGAAAAACTATGTCTTTTTATTTCCTTTTCCTTGATTTAAAAACAAGTTTAAGGACACATGGTCAAGCTAATCTGTTAATCTCTCATAGCTTTTAGATTTATCCTTAAATTTTCCGCTCTGTACATGCGTGGGTGATCTGGTTCTGAAGGATTCCCTTAGTTCGATGCCATTCCAGTTCCAGTCCGCTGCCTCCCTTTCGCCTTCCCTGCTGTTCGTTGGAATCGTAAAAAACACAGGAAATCATTTCGTCATTCCATAAATTGTTATGTCGTAAATCTCCGCAATCAAATGGGCTGCACACGTACGCACACACACACACATACACGCAGCTGCTATGTCCTTATCAATGTGTGTCCTTGAAGCTGTCTGAGCTTTTTTCTCGTGCGTCCTGTCCTGCGCTTCCCTGCCGTTGTCTGTGGCCAAATTGTTGCCTCAGTCTGAGTCTCAGTCACAGTCTCAGTTTCATTGTGCCTGCGTGAATTTCGGGCCAGCAGTGATTTGCCCAACTAACCAAAAATGCTGCGGGCCACTGAAGATGAGCCTTAACCATTGGTCTGCCAAAGGGGGTTAAAAAAGTCCCGAAGGTAAATATGAGGAAAAATATCAACAAAGTAAGCCAGAAATAAATTTATAAATATTTTTATATATATTTTCTGTCCTAAAAGTAAGGCGTAAAAAATTATTTATAGGCAATAGCTTTGCAATGAAATAAAATATACATTTAAATTAAGAATTTTATGTTTAGTGAGCTTTATATATTATTTATATAATTATAAAATTAAAATTAAAATTAAATATTATAAGAAAGTATAAAAAATAGTATTTTAATGTTATTAAATCACAATTGCTTAACCTTTCTTTAAAAAAATTTCTAAACACTTCTTTAATTAAAAAATTTCGTTGATAAGTGGTTTAAAATGAAAAGATCAAAAATAAATTTCTCTATAAACCTAAAAAGAAAACACCATAAGGGTTAAAAGCAAATCAAAAAGCTGGCCAAAAGAAATCAACACAACAAGACAACAGGCTAAACACATGGCTTTTTGAGACTAAGTATACATACGTACTAACATATATGTATAGGTATAAATACAGGTGTCGGGACACGCCTCGTTTGGCATTTGGCGCACGTGCAACTTAACCTCACAAAAGGAAAATAATTCACAAAAAAAGAGAAGAAAAATACCAAAGCCCAAGTTGGAGTTGAGGCCAAAACGGATGTTGTAGCCAAGTAAACAGAAAAAGCAACAGCACAGCGGATGTGTAGTTCATAAATTTCGTCAACTGCCATAATAACAAACTCGGGGAGTCACCAGAAATTGACTTGTCGCCTCTCGCTCACCGATTACACAGCACAACACAAAAACAGTTTCCCCCCGAAAACGTGGCGATGGGCGATAGATGCTGACTGTTTAGAGCAGACCGCCAGCGCCTAGTGAGGTGCGCATAGGTGTACCATTGCACCTGCGGCGCTCTTACACGCTCTCTTTTTCGGCTGTTCTTTGCCTTCCTTATCTCGCTACATCTGTCGCGTTATCTATTCAGCGAAACTACATTTGTAAACACACGAACATGAAAACATATATATATTAAAGCTTAGCTTGCCGGGCAGTCAGTCAGCTCCGAACTTAGCTAATAAATCACGTAATAATATTGGCAGAATCGTGCGTTTTATTTTAATGTACAATTAAAGGGTGGCATTTTAGTTGTCTTCCCCACAAACACTGACCAGAAAAAAAAAATCAATGAATTCCAAGGAACACAACACTACAAGCCCAGTCATCTTGTGGCTAAAATCATAAATATCAGACTGGCGGAAGGAGAAATGGCCGAGGGATTGGCAGGTGAATTTGTCAGGACTGCCATATCCTCCTCCTCCTGCTTGAAGCCTCGATCCCTCTATATGTCCACGTCCACTTGCTTGGCCATTAGTCAAAAGTGTGACGAACGAGGCTGTAATAAGAAATAGCAGTCTATGGATAAAAAAAAAGATACATGGCGAGAAAGAAATTGAGAAGTATGAAGAGATACCAGGCTGATTGGGGATGCTGACATATTTAAGACCAGGAAAGGTATATGACTTTAACTGAAAGTAGAAAGCATTATGCTTGTAACAAATAAAGTTAATAATAGTGGTAATAAATGTCATGTCGTTCAACCAAAGCCATGTAACGAATCAATTTCAATTTTTTGTTTCCTCTTAATAGCGAAATATGTCAGGCTGTAATTAAGAACATGTTGTAATAGAAGAGCGCCGTTAAATCGAAATTTCGTATAAAGATTGGCTGTATAGCGAGTAATCTTTATCTAAACTCAAATAAAATTCTTAGAATTTAGGGAATTTGTATTGATGTTATGTAATAATAATACTCCTTTTTAGTATGCAATTTATGGAGCTGCCATTCCGGTATCCCTGCTCATCCCCTCTCACCCTGGCTGGACAATTTTCAATATAACGGAACTATTAAGGCAGTTAAATGATAAATTATGCGCCACAATAAGCAGTTGGCGCAAGTCAGGAGCCGTGAAAGCTTTTTATGATGACGCACTTCCGTCCGGAGCCCCCTTCCTCCACTTCCGGACTCAGCTGCCAATCCCCAATCCACCGCCGGCTCATCTGTTTGTCTGTCTACCAGTCCCCGGTCTCGGCCCCCCTTTCCCTCAGCTCTTCTCTTCGCTCTGCTCCGGGCCCCAGCTTTTCTCCTCGATTTTCTCGTCGATTTTCCACTGATGGTCAACCGGAGTCGCTCACTGCGGGCGTGCGCTTCAATTGCGACTTTTATGGCACATCAATCGTAGCCATCGTCCTGCGAAGTCCGAAGCCGTTAAGTTTTATTGATTTCAATGGCCGGGATTTGCTCAGTGATTGTCCACAGTCCATACAGTCCGGCTGCCACGGAAACTGACCAGGATTCAGGATATGGCGGCCAGGGCTCCGGCTCTAGACGGCGGTAGTGGCGGCGGCGGCAGCTCATAAAGTGCCTTCAACGCCTTTTGACTTAACCACTCGCTTTGTCTTTCCTTTATATTTTTTTCCCCCTTTCCTGTATTTTTTTTGCTCATGCCTGCACTATCGACCCTGGGCACTCCCCTCGTTTTTCGTTCAGTGAAGGAAGAGGAGGAGGAGCAGGAGGAGGTCATTAAGTCAAGCTGTGGACATAAATAACCCGCAGGACATTGCAAAAGTTTCCGGGGCGCTTTAAGGATTGCTGCCGTCTCTAAAGACTCCTGCAGGTGTTGAGCCTTGGGCTTTCGCAGCTGGTTTGCGATAATGTTCCTGTTCTTGGTCCATCAAAATGTGGTTAAAACTCCTTTAAACGAGCCAATGAACTGGGGCAATCAATGCCAAGGATTACGAGCGATAAGAGGAGTTAAGGGGAGCTAAAGGATCATGGACTTATGGAATGCAAAGCAGGGAGGAGTGTAGTGAGCATAAGGATAATAAAATATTGACATGGATGGTGAAAGGGTGCAGCCGTCAGTTAACTGTTGTATTATCCGAGATAAAAATGAGAGTTTAAAACTTAACTGAGGGGAAATAGGTTATGGTACTTAACTGACATATTTTGTAGAAAAATATGGAAAATCCTTAAAGATCTCTTCCTGCCTTCTGTATCCCTTGTCTAATTAAATTGTTCCCCGAAACAAATCTAGATTAAGTTTGTTCCCAGAAACCAAGCTCACACAAATTCTCATAAATTTCGATTTAAGCACAGCACTTGAAGCAGACCAAAGAATTTTTAGTAAATAAACATTTTGGCCTTGCCACTTGCCACTCTCTCTCCTCCTGTCTGCTTGAAAGAGTCCTCCAAATGAAACCGATGTAGCTGGAAGTGTTCTAGAAGTCCCGAACATTATTGCGAGTGCTCCGTTCTAGGTTAGCACTTCGAAATTCTCGATTCTCGGTACTCGGTTCTCGGATGTGTGTGAGCTGGGTGTGAGATGCGGCCAAGTGCAATGTGCTGCCGCTTAGTGGTCTACTAATGCAGCAGCTTAGGTTCCCAGGCCCAAGTTCTATTGGCAGATGGAAGACTCAACTGGTGTGCACTGAGAGGAGGGTAACATATTTCAAAATTAAAACAAAAAAATGCCATTTTAGAAATCTAAAACATATTTAAGGTGTTTCCTAATTATTCCAGTTCTTCGCTTACTTTAATAAGTGGTTATATTTTCCATTCTACATATATTTTTCCAGCTTTAGGCTAATTTTGTCCCCATTTTCTGGCAGTGCTAAGCTGAACCTTTGGCCCAAGCTTACTTGCCTAGTGTTTTGTAATTAACATGGCATTCAAAGCCAAATCTCTGCTTTACTCCCTTTCCTCCGAATCCCGTCTGCGGTTGCCAAAGAGATTTCAAATTGAAATGCTGAGAAATGTTTAAATACATTTTCGGGTCTCGCCGTGGCAGACAATCGGAGTCAACACCTTTTCAGGCTCTCTCACTGTGAGCTGCAACATGCAACATGTCAATTAGTCAGAGTTTGTGCAACGAAAAATGGCAGCAGCTGCCAAATTTAATTTTCCCAGTCCATTCCCCTTGACTTCCGTACTTCTGCCCTCTGCCGTCGTCCTTTTTTTCGACGTCTGTCTGGTGAATGGATTCAAAGCATTTTCATGTCGCACACACACACACACACACACTACAAAAAAATGGCAAAACGGAAAAATGGAAAAACGAGGCGAAAACTTTTCAACATGTGTTGGCAGCTTTCGGTCGAAAGGCGAGAGAGAAATGTCGAAGAAAACTCCTTCAAAGTTGTAGAGTGAGCTAAAAAAAAAAGGTAAGGAAAAAAGGTGCCAAGTGGCAAGTGGCAGGTAATAATCTATGCATGTGTGGGTGGACCAGAGGGAGTTAACCGGAGGAGGCACGATCGGGTGGGGGGTGCGGACTCAGCCGACACTTGGCAGCACTTTACATTTATTGTGGCAGTCGAGGATGCAAGATCCGAAGGCGGCGGTGGAATGCATTCGAAAGTGCCTGACACGGCAGAAAGGGAAAAGCCAGAGTAGAACAAGGACCGCAGGCACAGGCATACGTACAGTGGAGACTAACATAATAATAAGTAAATAATTAACACAAAAAAAACCTTAAAAATTCCATAAACTTTATATAAACAATCAGAGTGCAACAATTTTCTTTAATATTTTCTTAAGCTAAAAATAAATACTTAAATAGAGATGAGATACGCCTTACTTCTTTTTAATAGAAGCTTAATCTTAGAGGCTAACTGAAATTAATCAAATTAAATATTTAATACCACATTAGTTGTAATTAATTCAAAATATTTCATGCAACTAATTTTATACATTAAAATAGAGAGATTTTAAATATTTCAGAACTTCTAGGAGCATATTTTACTCGTTTTAATATAAAATTTATGTAATGCCTTTTTGTTAACCTTTTCTCTTTGCTTATTTTATTTATTTATTTATTTATATAATTTCTCCCCCTTCTGTAAAAGTCAAGCTGCTTCGTGGCGACGCCTGTGGGAGGTATGCTGTGTGAGAACAGGACATGGCAGCGGCAGTTCTAAGCTGTCTTAGTTGCTTATTATGCAACCTCTCCTTGGGGCCCCCCTTATCCCTCGCTCTCCATTTGCCAAGTCATCGTCGCCGAGCGTGCGGAAATGAGCAGCTGTCTTGGCCTCCTCCTCCCCTCCCCTAGAATTTCCCTCAATGGCAAGAAGAGAAGGAAAAAAAAACCGCCATGTTCAAGTTTAAGCCAGGACACACCGCGTACCCCCAACAAATTCCAGATGCCTTCGGGGGCTCACTTGTGCTAAGTAGTCGCAGCAGTCGAGTGCAATGAAATTTTAGCTGCTGCCTCGGTTGGCGTTTCGAGTACAGCTACTAAGTCAAAGCCATGTAAACACGTGGCAAAAAATTCCATTTGAAATGCATCTAACAATTTAATAGAAATTTGGTCCAAAAAATATCAAATTAATGTAATTACTTGGTGTTTTAGGAACAATAAAGGGTTTGACTACATTTACACAAGTGCTTAAAAGGCAAAGAAATATTTGCGACCTTCCTTGTTCAGAAATGTTTCTAAAAAGATTTGTCTGAATTCTGCTTCCTTAAACTGAGATATTATTTACAAAATTAACCTTTTTATAGTAACATTTTTTCTCTGTGCACACACATTTACACCGCCCTCCTTCCCCACACACACACACATGTCATAAACACACACACAGGGTCAGAAAGGGAAAGATAGAAGAGTGCCGAACAGCAGCTGCAACTGCAGCAGCCATTTTTTATCATCATTTCCGGAACTCGTTGACAAACGGAAGCGACGAGCCGAGTGCAAAAGGCACTATGATTGTGCAGGGGGCGACACTGAAGGGGAGGAGGGGAGGTGCTGGGAAACACATTAAACGCCAAGGGTCAGAGGGGACATAGAGGAGAGAAGCGGATATGACCGAAATAGCATAGCCATTGCTTATAATTTTACATTTGAAAACTACACTTTGGACTACTTTGGCATGTAAGTATGTGCTTACTTATACGACCATCGAACGAACGAGCGAACGAGCGATTATCCCCCCAGAAATACCCTTTTTGAGCCCCCTTCAGTGGCCATTCAACACGGGCTTTCACTTGGCTAAAGTTCAGCTGGAGCAAAAAAAAACCCACATATTTATGAAATAAAATGGAAAATAGTGGAGTTTTGCCATGTAAAATATGCTCAACATATCGTTAAACTTAAATCAGAAAAATACTTGTTGCATAACAAATATTTTTTATATAAAATAAGAAATAATTTCTTCTCTATAACAAATTTTTTCTACAGAAATCAGAGCTACTTTCCTTAAACCTATCTAAAAATAAGAGTTTTAACCAAAATCCCCAAAGAATAATTTGTCAAAACTAATAGCTATCAATTCTTTGATGACACACACATTGTTTACATTTTATGTGTACTATTAATAGTAAGTAAATATATATATTTATATTAAATTTCTTTGGCAAATACCAAATACCCACATAATGCCGAGATAGTGACAACTTTTTATGCCCGCCATGAAAGCAGCCCCCGTCCAACTGGCCATAAAAAGGCCATAAAACATCGATATCAATGAGCACATATTTGCCATCCCTTCGAGCCACTCAACGAGTCCCCTCTCGATGGCGAAATCTCTGGCTAATTTCTTGGCCCAAACAGAGCGCATTCGCTTGGTCAACCATGGACGCGCTTAACACTTCTCCAATTCCTGTTTTTTTTTTTCCTTTTTCTCCTTTTCTCTATTTCTGGTTCCTGGTTTCGGGTTTCCCCTTTTTCTCCACTACTCCATGTGTTGTGCCTGGTTTTGGGGCCATTCCTTTTGGCTACTTTCTGCAGTTACTGCCATTTACTCCATATCAGCAAATCCAAGCCCATGCCACTCCGAATACCACGCCCTGCTCGTTGCGACGCCGTTCGACAGGACTCACTCTTTATGTATGTACACTGGGGAAAATAATCTCAAAGTAATTACATAGAAATTAAGCTTGATTAAAGATAAGGAAATGAAGAAGTTTTGAAAAAAACATAAATTGAGTATTGAGTAAAAGAATCAAGGTATATATATTTTCAACAATCATGTGACAATCATGTGATTTAATATTAATTGCCCAAATCTATACAATGATCCAATACAGAAGTTTTCTATCTTAAAGCATACTTTTAGGCATATTTAAAAATCATCAAAGTCTTATTAAACAATGCCAGATAATTTAAGTTTTTATTATGTTTCGTATTTAAGATTAAGAGTTTATGAAATCAAAGAAACACACGAAGTATTGAAATTCCGGTAAACTATTAACTCCTTGTGAAGCATACTTTTAGGCATATTTAAAATCTTGGTAAGCTATCAAATAAGAAATAAAAAATCTATTATTTGTACCATTTAATTTAAAGAATTAATAAATAAAATAAAAATCAATTTATTTAAATTTTTTATAAACAATTTTCTCTAGGTGCCCGAAAAGTATGTGTGTATTTGTGCGGAGTGCTTTTTTTCGCATTGACAGCAAATTCGAAATATATTTGCCCAGCATTTTGCCCACTGGCTGGCTGGTTTCGTTTCGAGCCACGTTTTACACCACATTTTCGGGGGCTTTCAACGGCCAGTTACCGCTCGCCGAGGTGGAGAGCTTGAGCTTGGAATGTTTTTACTGCTGAATGGGTAATTTAGTATTTGGCAATTAGCTTTTGCCTTCGGCTCGGCTCGACTCGGCTCCATTCTCCAGCTGGCTTCATTTTCTTTTCCTTTTTTTTCCTAGATTTTTTTGCAGCCTCCCCTTTCTCTTTCTTTTGGTCTAGTTGCGCTCCCTTTCGTTCCATTCATTGGCACATGCATTCTGCCGAGTCGTCGCTTCCCTCGCTTGTTTGTTTATCTGTTAAATTATGCAGTCGTCTATTAAGTGGCCGAGATTTATGTGACCACCGCCAGCAGGAGCAGGATGCCCAGGATAGCCAGGAACCGGCCAAGAAAGAGATGGAGTGCCGTGGAAATTGCTTTTAATTTCCATGAGCCAGCATCGCCACAGACATCGAGCTGCTCTAAATAGTTACTCAAGCAAGGAAATTTATCACAACTTTATATGTGTAATTCCATGTTTCATTCTAATCTTAAAGAGAGATTTAAAAGTAAAATTAAATAAAATTAATTGCTCAAATTAAATGCCATTATAAATAAGCCTAAAATTCTATAAATTAAAGAATCTCTTTACGAAAACTATAGACCCGCCTGTCTTCGCTTGAAAGTTCATTAACTCACTTAATAAATAAAAAATAATTGAATTTATAAAATTTAATACTGACTCAAGCCATAATAATACAGTTTCCCATAATAATATAAGCATTTAATATTATTAATTCACAGCTCCATTCGCGCATTCAATATTTCCTTTCTGTGCACATAATTTCCACACACAAATATGACATAATAAGCACATAAATTCGGGGCTATATTTAAATAAGTGTATGCATACATACAAGAAAAATAATATGGAATCTATAATAATATACATAAAGTAATATGTGAAATTTGTTTTCCACTTTTGTCATTTGCAATTATTTTGCCATGTTGGCCCCGGCTTTGTCCCGCTGTCATTTCATTTTGTTTACGCTTCATTAAATATTATTGAAATGCTGCAATTAATTGCGTAATTGTTATTTTATGTCACAACGCAACTGTTTCGGGCACTTTAAGCACTTGACACAACAGCCAGCGGCGGCGGCGACCAGTAACTGTTGCCCTTTGGCTTAATTCCTCCCTTTCCTCGCTTTTCTCCACTTCACTTCATTTTCCTCCGCATTTTCCCAAGCGCCCCGCCCCCTTCATGTGAACACACTGGACACCCCGAGGGCCATTTGCCGGCCAACAAATTGCACATTAAATTAAACACAAATAACTCGTAAAATTATAAAATTGTTGAATGTAAAAACGTAAAGTGCAACAACTATGTAATTAGCTGCCAAATCAACAAGCGCGCAAATTATCAGTGAAAATAGTGAAAAAAAAAATATATAATGAAACTGCCAGGAACCACAACAGCTCAAAAAAAAATATTAACCAAAGTTTATCACGCAAAGAAGTAAACTGAGCCGGCTAGAGAACACGCAAATACCCTTTTGAGGAGCCTTTAAGGAGGTTTTATTAACTTTAGCTAAGGAAGTATTTAATGATTTCTTGTAAAACTGTGTTTTTCGAGCCTTGCTACATTTTTATGTTTATAATTATTAGGAAGAATCTTTAGAATTTGGATATTTATATATTTTAAGATAAATTATTTACAATATTAAGGTAAATATATTAACCAAGTATGCTGGACAACCCTTTATTTGTTTTTAAGCCGTAGTTTTATAAATATTAATTTGTTTAGAAATAATTTTCTGTAAGGTAATTTTTCTTTACAATGAAAAATTTTCCACGAATAAAATGGCTTGATATCAAATGAAATGGGGGCATTATAAAATCATTTAGAAAATAAATCAATGGAAGAAATATTTAATTGCAAAGGAATGGTAACCAAATCCACGGAATCACAGAAGCTCTGATTACGTTACAGGGTATCAATCTTCAGCACGCACAGACAAATACCGGGGCAGCGGTAATAACACACATAACTCGTCCATCGCATGCAATTTTGGAGCCCAGTGCCCGGGCTTGAGGTTATCCGCGATGGACGTTGAACAATTGCCTGACATTTCACTTAGCCAACCTCAACACATTTCACTTTTTTACAACCATTTCACTCCGAATTAGTCTAAGTTCGGTCCCGCTGCTGCTCATTTCGCCGCTGGCCAAACAAAAGAGGCAAAAAATATATATCTATGTGTGTGTGTGTATACAAAATGTGGCAGTAAATCAAAGGAAGAAATAAGAGAGAGGGGCAAAGCCAGCCCCCACCCAAAGCCATTTGTCAAGCGTCAACAAGAGCGCTGACAAGTGAGAAGCGGATGGGGTTGGCTTCACCTCGCTCTGGGGTTGGGTTTCTAACCCTCCGAGCAGCGATTACACTGCAAAAAAGTAAGTAAAAATTGGTGAACAATAAAGGTTAGAGGTGCAGAGGTAACAGTTTCAGTGAAAAATAAATATTGTAACAACAGCTTAGATTTAATTTAACCCTATTTTAGCTATTTAATAAAAAAACTACATTATACTTTTTAAAGTTTTTAAGTCCCTAGTTATGTCTTTCCTATTTTTCTGTATAGATTTTTATATAATAAAAAAGAAATTAAATTTATAGGAAATGAAGGATTCGTTTAATAAAATATTTAAGACATTTTAGTATGATGTCTAATTATTTTATTTTTTTTATTCAGATAATTCAAAAGAAATTATTGCTTGACTTATTATCGTCATATTTCGTTTGGTGTATGTCCTTTCCCTTTGTAGTTTTTACTTTACCTTTTTTTCGTGTAGAGTTTGTCGGCCAAAACGATTTAATTTCATTATTAAACAATGGGCGACAAAGTGGCAGCAGATTTCATTTATGACCCGCCTGCTCACAACACGCGATGTCATGGGCCCCACCTCCCTCACCACCTCAACCTCAATCTTATGTGAAAAGACTGAACTGAACTGAACTGAAGTGACCTGCCCCAACTAATTTCAGATTGAAGCTTTTTCCCAGCTGGCACGCAAGGCAAGAGGGGGGGCGTGTCAGCGGTCAGGTCAACGTTGACGCATTGCCCAGGAACCAGATAATTAAGCATAATGACAGAAATATTATATAGCACTTGCAGCACTTGCTTGATAGATGACCCCAAAGCCCAGCTGAAATATGGCCAGATGACACAGGAACAACCAATTTGGTGCCAGGCACTAATCAGATCAAAAATATGGAACGAGTAGCTCAAGAAAACGGGGATGAGAAAACCCAGTTGGAGGGTTGGAAATATGACTAGTTATTCATTATGAAATATTTATTACTTTCCGGGGTTAACGGGAAAAAAAAATATTATAAACTGACTTTTAATCTAAATGTCTTTTAATAAATGGAAAAAATAAATATTAAGGAAAACAAAATATAAACCATTAATTTTTTTTCAAATTAAAACTTTAGAGGGGCACAAAGTGCAAAGCACACAAGGAGCCTCCAGCTTCGGCGTATAGGAGATTCACTGTAATTCTCAACTAGACCTCATCTCAAGTGGGTAATATTCATGTCAAATGTTGGGCATACTGGTGACTTTTATTGACAATGTCAGAAACAGCTATAAATCCAAGTCTGCTGAAAAATCTTAGCTTGTTTTCTACAAAATATTAATTCTTTTAATTTAAAAACTCCTCATTTATTTTATTTTTAACTATTTCCATTATTTATTTATTTTGCTTTTTACTTATATATTTATTGTGCTTTCTGGTGCTACAAGGTTTTAAACTATTATTTTATTTTAGAAAGTCAAAATCTAGTTATTTAACTATTCTCATTATTTAGAAAACCGTTTCAAAATGGCATTTATAGCTTGTTAAACATAATTATTAATCCACCATAGCAAGGCTTAAGTAAAACCTTTATATTTTCTCCTTTGTGAAACTGGAAAAAAAAATCGGTACAACTTGAAAATCCCACCAAATTAAATTCAAAAGCCCCTGTCCCGCTGGCCACAACTGAGCTCAACTCAACTAAAATAATATTTGACCAACTAAAGATTTCCCCAGTTGTTGTTTTAGCCGCAGCAGTTGAGTTGAGTCGAGTCGAGTTCAAATTTGCCTACACTTGTTGGGTAATTGCTGTGAAGTGGAGTGCCTGTCTCCTTCTCTGTCTGGTTTGGTTTCAGTGTCCCCTCCTCCGCCTCCTCCCCCTGTCACTCAGCCATTCAGTCAGTCAGTTAGTCAGTCAGTCAGTCAGTCAAACAACCAACGCAACCGCATTCATTTGCCAAATTAATGGCATTTCATTTGGGGCAGCAGCGGCAGCAGCAGCAGCCGCCTCGACTCGATTTCATTCATGCAAGGATGTTGTCCTTGTCGTTGTCGTTGTCCTCATCGTTGTCCTTTTCGTGGCTGCCGTCGTTCTCGTCCAAAATTTACGTGTCTGGTTTGGCCGCTTCTGGCAAAAAGATACTGTTCCCTAAACCAACTCCTCCTGAGCACTCAAAAAAAAAATCAAATTATTCTTTCTTCAACTTTATTCAGACAAAAAAATAATATTATATTAATAGTACTATTATGCTGGCAATTTATGAGTCATTAATTAGTTTAATTTTATTAACTATTCATTATGTTCTGTCTGTAACAGTGACTTCGTTTTTTTTTTATCCGTGCAGCAACTCCTTTCGTCCTGGAGTCACGCTGCCTTCTGCCAACTGGCAGAGGGCCAGGACAGCTCCTCTCCGGATTTTCCCCAGCGGGAATAGAGGAAACAGATTGAGGGGAGCCGAGGAGCAGCACATTTCCAAGCGAACGATTTTGGCAGCCAGTTGTTTGTCAGCGGCGTGCGATTATTCAAAAGTGCAACATGCAAATTTATATTGTGCATAAAATGTTATGAGCTCGCATGAAAATGTCTGACAACAATTGGGACTGGCAAATGCCTGTCCCCTGTCGCGCTTCCCCAAGTCCGCAAAAACTTTTTGGCAAACATTTTGAGGGGTTTCCGGCTTAATCCTTTTGCGAATCGAATTAGGGTTTGACACCACACTTAATTATTGGTAGGACAAGTTTATTAGAAAAGGTAACAATGCTTCAATGTTAGAAGAATAATATCAAGAAAATACAAGCATTTAAAAATTGTATTTTTGAATTTAAAGTTTTTTCCATCCACAAAAAATAACAAAGAAAAGATAATAATCCTATAATAATGTTTTATATTTTCTAAAGTTAATTCAGCGAGTTGAATTGGATAAATTGTCCTACAACCAAGGATTTCTCCTCTCCTTTTGATTTGTGGCTTAGCTTATATCTTAATTGCAAGTGGGAAAATGTCCAAAGGGTTACCACTTTCCCGCCCGACCGTTTTCCATCCATTATGCTCTCCGCATAGTGACATTGAATTGATTCCAGCACCGCATTTCAATTAATATGTATATTGTATATGCGGATTCATATATTTTCACCATATTCATTTCCCAGCTCTCGGGAAAAATCGGTGGGGACACAGGACGCAGAAAAAAGCCGCCAACGCCGTCACCACCGCCGCCATAGCCGCCAGTGATTTGCACTTTTCCAGCTCATTAAAATCGCATAATTTGTTAAATATTTACGAGTTTGTTAAGCGCGTCCCAGCCGTTGGATCCGCTTGATATTTTTGGTTTTTTTTTCTTCTCACAGCGCAGCGGCTTCATTTACCTAATAAAATTACTGTCAATTAACGCCCTAAATCTCCTCCATAATGCCCCAGACTTTTCCCTTATCATTTCACAGAGCCGAACCTTTCCCTAGGCTGCAGCACAGCACGTGCCGCTGCTCTTTGAATTATTATTTACTTTCAGAGGTGTTCCCCAATCGGCAACAGATTCCCAGGTAGCCCAAAGTGCGGATAGGCGGACCACACGGTCTATAAATTATGTAAACGGCTTAAGCTGCTCGGCATTTTTTCGACAGGCCAGCAAATAAATTAGCAGCTGACATCATAGAGCAAATTATGAGTTTCAAAGAAGTTCGACTGAAAAGTCCTTGAGGGAAAACATTCTAGATTCTAAATAAACATTATTATTTCCATGTATTTATTTAAAATTAATTACAAGTTCGATTCACATTTGTTATATTTCGTTTGTTTAAATTCTGGTACTATTTCCATTACTTTTGTAAAATCATTATTCTATTAAGCCAAAGAGATAGGTCATAGATCTCACTACAGTCGCCGAAATGGTCAGCATCTCTAAGTTCCTTTTTATCAGATCCATGACGTATGTTAAACAATCCCGTGCACTCGAAATTATCATTAATGGTTTCTAACCAACCATCTATTAATTTGCCATTACATAATGCAAATACACCTGGTGCCTTCGCATTTCTCTTTCGTTTGTAGCCGAAGTAGCTGCTCTTATTGACGGTGGAAGCTGACACTGCGTGTGGGGAATACATACTGGAACATTCTTGCCATAGTACTGCCTTGAGATTTTCTTGAATGTTGTATTCCTTAAATACGAAGATTGCCAAGTTTTCAGTGTGCTCAAACTGGGCTCTTACGGACTTTACTGCGTCATTGATGGCTACAACAGACGAAGCCATTCTCATAGCGTCAACGCTGTGGCAGAGAGTTCCAGAAATTGTATCATCATCCGCAAAGGTGCAGTCTAGACACCTATTGAGCCCTTCGATGGATAACTTTTCGAGTTGCTTATACCCAAGGAGGTTGCGGTTGACCTCGCAATCGGCGGGTAACCAGCCAGCCGGGAAGGGATTCCAGTTGAGATTCTCAGTTTTTTCGGTGACCTTTGCTTGTCTTTTTACATACTCTGACGTTATGTATGGGGATATGTAGCACTCGTAGGCGTTGTGGTTCGCTGCAGTCGGAATCCCGAAAGACCCCGAACGACACGGCTTCTCGCCTTCGATGCGCTTCTGGGGAATGGCTGCATCGGGTAGATTCCAATCTACCTGGGTGCCACCTGGCGCCGTGTTCTTTCCGATTCCGTTGATATATTCAAAGATCGGCAGTGGTATACAGAATCCTTTGAATAAGGCGTCGGCTTCCCATTGATGTTTCGCCAGGACCAACATTCTTGCGGTCAGGATTTCAGTCATCGCGTGCTGAAAGATGCAAAAAGGCAACTTCTTCGGGAGGCGATAGTCCATCGCATTCATTACGCGATACACTTCTTGAACAAGCGGAATAAAGCCAGCGAAGTCCAAATTGTGACCAAACATTTTAGCTTGGTGTGAGCCCCTGCCTGATCCAAAACTGTACACGTCGTTCTCTTCCCAGGAGGATGGATTATGATGTGATGTGGTTCGAGGGTTTCGGTGCCTCCTTCGATTACTCATCTTAAGTTACTGCGGTTAAGGTAATTTAATTGTTTTCTTAAAAGAATTAGCTTTTTCTGGAGCAAAAATCTGATCAATGTGACCGCAGCAGTATTGGATATACCAAGTTCCCCAGTGCTGCCAGTTTAGCTTATTTCAGGCTGGATCTAGCATATTTGAAAATGGAAAGCGTGAATAGCGTGAAATATAGCTAATTTAAAAGTTCATATAGTATATTGTAGCAATTAATGCTTTCGTGGCTTTAACAGTATATTTTATAAAGTTACATGATGTCACGACTTATATACATACAGGAGCTTGTTGTTTTTGAAGTGAAACTTTTTTACGCGCATCTTAACTCAAAAAAGCCACGAAAAAACAGTGCTGCCAACTTTTAATTTAACAAAAAAGCTGTTTTTAACTGGAGAGAAGGAAAAAAAGCTAAACATTTTCAGGAAAAAAAGCACAAAAAAGTTAATTGTTTTTGTTTTTAATCTTTTTTAATATTGTTATTTATTTATTTATAAATATTGGCAGGAACTAGAAAAACTAATGAATGAATGAATGAATTTAATTATTTTCAGATTTAAGACTTGACATTGTATGACATTGGCAATTTGGCAAAGGCAAGGAATTTTTAAAATAAATTATTTTAATATTAATAGTTTCAGATAAAACAATTTCTTGTATCTTTCCACTAGCTTATTCGTACATTTATATAAGGTCAGCCATAAAATGTAATGCGTTCTTACAGCACTTTATTTAAGCTAACCATTTTATGTTCCCCTCTGACGAGGTCACTACCAAAAATTTGACGACTTTACATTGATCCCTACCGAGGATCCTGAGCCCGAAAATGAAATTAATTTTTCCGCTGACACAGGCCCAACTGCAGAGAAGAAACCGGTTGGGGGAAGAAGAAAAAAAAAAGAAACTGCAGCATCGTCAAAGCGAAAACCGAAATCCAGAAAAAAAAAGCCAAAGCCCAGGAAGCGAGCGAAGCAAACTTCCAACACATAAAATTTCAACCGAAGGGAACAAAAAATGGGGCGGCTGGCAGGGCAAAAAACATAAAGCTGATGGATTTACGAACAGAACAGACCATTTTCCAAAGGCGGTGGTGTAGTGGCAAGAGTGGAGTTCAGTGGAGTGGCAAGTGGCAAGTGGAAAACTCGGTGGTTTGGTGGCTGTCTAAGAGCATGCCACCAAATAATAATAGTTTTTCACTTGTTCAGTTTGACCGCCAGCAGCAGTAGCAGCAGCAGCAGCCAAGCGCCGAGTTTATGTGACAAACGTGACTCAGGCGACAATTGCTCGGCTTTCAGCCCCCGGAAAAGTCGGGCGGGAAAAAGCGGTGCCCGCCTTTTTTATGGCCACACAATAAAGCGAGCAATTGAGCGTCTTAAAGTGTCGCCCAAGTGCATTTAAATCACACACTTTGCGACCATTTGCCGTAATTTGACTTTAAATGTTATGGCCAAGAGTTGATTCGCCTCTCGTCTTCACACTTCCACACACACAAGATACACCCACTCCTCCGGTTAGTTTGGCAGCCAAGGGACCTTGGACTGGGCTCCAGTTTATGGCCAATGTCTGGTACCTACCACAACTGCTGGCCGCAGCGGAGAAATAGAAAAAAATATATAAGAAAAACATAAATTTGATGTACATGTCGATTATGTGCCAAAAACGAGAAAAACCACAAAATGTCACGGGGTTTTGTACCAAGTCATCGTTACGACCTTGGCCAAATGAGGTCATCAGCAAAAAAAAAAAAAAGATGCAAAACCCAAAAAAAACCTAAGTATTTATTGAATCATTGAATGCCCAAGCAACATTGATAATTAAACTAAGCTAAACTATTGTAGGAATCCTTAAAACTCATTAAGATCTGTCTTTAAAACAAATATTAACAAATAATTAAATTTAAAAGCGAGATCAGTTTATAATAAAAATACTGTGTTGCCTGGCCAACAAAATTGAACAAAATCTCCATAAAAATGCTCTTCTTACGCCCGAAAAAAAACTATTCAATTTAAATAATTTGCTGTTTTTTGCTTAACGATTTCAGTCAGTATCCATATGAATTACATATCGGAATCGCTGGCTTAATATGCTAGTTATAAAGGCACACACACACACACCACATACCGTCAAGCGGTCGGAAAAAAATGGTGGAACGTCAGGAATATGTGGGAAAAATTGAAACTCAAGCTTGGATAAATAAAAATCTATATATATTTTTATATTTTGCAAAAATAAACTCAACGAAAATGTATGAATGTTGTGTGCGTTCGGTAAAAACGCAAATGAATATAATGGACAAATGTCTGAAAAAAACACTGCGAGTCGGGAGAGAAAGGTGCTAAATATTATTTTCGAGGACCAAATACATATTTTTATTTTTACCCGCCCATCAACGCTGGTTTTTGAGTGCGGTAAATCGCTGGAGCCGCAATCAAGTTGCTTAATTGGCAAGTTCTCAATGCAGAATGGAATATCTATTCAACTTTCTCGCCCTTTAAAAATGTTTGGTAATACTAATTTAAGAACCATTTGATTTCCCCTCGAAAGTCAATAACATTTACATAACAGAAGTTCCTTTTATAGTTCAATTAATTTTATAATTGTCAATAAAATATTGTTTACTCTCCCATAGACCGGCCATCAAGATAATGTGGCTCGCTATCTATGGCTAATTTGCGTGCCATTTTGGAAGAGAGAGAGGAAGAGGAAAAGTCAGAAGTCGTGGGAAAGTGGGCAAGTCTCGCGGAGAAAAGCGCTGGATTCTCGATTGCAGGATGCGACCGCTTAAGTGCCTCTGCCAGAGTCATAACAATACACTACAGCCGCCGTGGCGTAGCAACAAAAGCCGCCGCTGACATGCCGCTTATTATTTATGTATTTTAATAACAGGCCGTCGACGACGACGGCGACTACGTCGCGACAGAGCTGAAATGGAAGAGCTGGGAGGGGGGAAAATGAAGTACAATGGCCGACGGGCTACAAAATGGACATTGGTTAATGCGACAGCTGCTGGGGGGATCGAAAAACCAGCAGCGAAGAGCAGAAAAAAAATATATATAGCGGGCAGATGGGGGCAGAGTTGCGGCTGCCTGTTAAAAACAATAAACATACTTATACTATATACAAGCCGTAGTCCAGTCGGCGTATACTTAATGCCAGCGCGAGACTTGAACTTTAAACCAAAGTTGCAGCATAATTGAAATGTTATCCTCAGCTTCTATGGTTATATATATTTTAAATCTTATTAAATTGTGTGAAGAGAGGCATGTGTGTGTGAATTGCACAGAGAGAATCGCTTTGATAGGTTTGGGATATAAGAAATCTTAACAAAGAGTACAAATAAAATTCAATAAATACAAAAACTAAGGAATGTTTTCGATATCTAAACCCAAAAAAAATATATCAAGAAAAGATAACGTACAGAAAAAGATACACAGCTGTTTCACGAAGAAGTCGCCAATTTCTATTTAATATTTAGAGATACCAGCTAATTTCTAAATGTACAATAATACATATTAAATTTAATTTCCATATTTTTTACAGTAAAAAGAAATCGTTTTTTAAAAATCGTTATATAAATTTTACTGGCGGAAAACGGGAACCAGGCTTTTGAATAACACACTCCCACAGTATTTTCTCTACGTGTGGACTCGCTTATTGCATAATTAATGCTCTCTGTGTTTTAAATTTACATTTACAATGCCGTTACACGATGCTCACCGATGCTGATGCGCATTAAGTGGCGTATGCGTGCGTGGCGTATCTGTCTGTGTGTGGCAGGGCAGGTGATTCAGGTGATTCTGCAGCTCCTGCTGCTCCTCCAGCTCCGGCTGCTTAACCACAATCAGTCGCATATAAATGCCTAGCACATATATAGATATATATATAAATATATACCACATATGTATAAATATCCGCAGTTCTCTGTAAGTCGCTTGCATTCCACGGAACTCAAGCTGAAAGCTGATGCAAAGCCGCACCGAAGGCTTAATGAAATTATCATTTCGTTTCGTGCATTCATTTCAACTTCTTTGTCTTGCGGCCGAGTTAAATTGCCAGAAAATTGCCAACCATTTCAAGGCGACCAACAACGAGCTCTTCTCAAGGGGAAACTATTGTACACAAAATGCAGGGAGAAAAAGCAAAGTCCTTGGAATTAAAATCCTTACTTTAAAAAATTAAGTGAAGTATACATTTTTTTCCAATATTGAATTTCCTTGGCTCGCTTTATAGGTTTTCCTTGGGCGCATTTTCATTAGATTTTCGCCTTGTGCCAACTCATTAAGGACACCAACAACAAAAGTATGCAACGATTTTTCTCATCTCTCGTATTTTTTTCCCTCTCAGTTTTTCCATCTATCTCCAGTGTCAGCAGATGTTGGGGAAAATAAATGAGCAACATACGCACAATATTCAACTGCAATGCTTATTGTGTGCCACGCCCCCTGCTCCTCCTGCTCCTCCTTTTTCTACCCATCTCATTACCATCCCGCAGCTGCAACTAAAAAAAAAAAAAAAGAGAAAAATGCATAGAAATTACGCATACGCAGCGTGTGACGGCGTTCAAGTTGCGCGCTAGTGCTGCTGCAGTTGTAGTTGCCGCTGCGCTGTTTTTGCAGTTGTGGTTGTTGCTGCTGCTGCTTTTGGGCGTTTTTAATGAGCATCGGCAACAAACAGCAGCAGCTCGCGAATTTCTTCGCCATAGTCGATATTCATGCATAAACATTTCCAGCTGCCATGCTCTGCCCATATATAGTCGTGAGAATGTATGTTTTGTAGGAGGCAGTGCAATATGTTGGTTAAAATTGCCGCTGATACCGGTTTTTAGATGCACAGAAAACAAATGGTAGCCAACAAAATATTTAATTTAATTTTTTTTAATTTGAAATATTATTAAATTTTAAATATAATAATTTAAATGGAAAATTCATTTCAGCAGCTTATTCTATTAAAAAGTATAACAAAATCAGGAAAGTCATAAATAAAGCCACATGACATCTTCAATAGGTATCTTTTGTCTTTAAATATTGACAAAATATCATAATTATATTAAGTAATATTTTCATTTAAAGCTCTCTTTTTAAAGGGTATCTTATATAATATTATTACTTGGCCATTTGCCATAATATATTTTTTTATAAAGTATTTTTAGTAAAATAATTTTTCCAATTTCTGGGACAGGTTTTTTCTTCGGTGCTCCTTCTCGCTGCCGTTGCCATAACATTAATTTTGTTAATTAAAAGTTTCGCACAGCTTTAAAGTTTACTGCCAGCTGTTAGTTGTTGTTGTTTTTGTCAGTCAGTACGCGGCCTTGTAACACTCTGACAGGACAGACATAGACATAGATACACACATTCGCACACAACAGGCAGACACCTGTCCTAGAATCCAGACATTGATTTCGCTGTATGTGTCCTGGCCAAAGGCAACTTTTACTTGCAAAACTTGTCATCATCATCGTTGTCATTGTCGCCCATTTTGGTGCCACTAGATACTTAAAAATTAAAAATTGCAACTGGGTTAAGGTCTGCAAAGTAAATCTTTAGGTGGGAGGGCGAGGGGAAGAGCATTAAAAATGCCCAAATTAAATTTGTCTGGAATTTCACAAGGAGCTGCAAAAGGTTAATTGCCTCGGGGAACAATTCTGCGACTTTGGGGATAGATTAAAAAGGTGTGCGTATATGTGTATGTATAGGTTACCAGGAAGTTTGGCTTTTCAAGTTGGCTTAACAGATTACTACAATATTAATTTTAAGGACATGCCCTATGGATATTCTTAAAACAGGTTAAAATTAATATTTGTTTTTACGTTTTGTACGTTAAAAAAATCTTGGCCAGATTACAAAACCCTAATAATAGACTAAATACAATGCATAACTACTCGCTATTAATACCCACCTAAGTATCTCTAAGTGAAACTCCTCTTTCTAAGAATCAATTTTTTAGGAATTTTTCTTCTAAATATCAAATATTTTATTTGTTGAAAGGTCACAAAGTGGAAATGCTTTTAATAATTGGTTTCAATGGTTAAAGGTCATTTAACATATAATATCGTGACCTTTGTTTTGAGTATATTTAAGTTATTCTTAGCATATTTAAGATATATTCCCTTAGCTTGTTTGAAATTTCCTACGTAATTTTTCAGGAACTCTTTACATACATTTTGATGACCTAAAGTCTAATATTTCATAACCTAATACAAACTTAAAGGTCAGCTGTTCTAAGAACTCAAGTTCAATTAGAAACAAATAAAAAAAAAACCTCAATTGTTCCTAAAAGTATTAAACTCGAGAAAATCCAAATAATTCCTTAAATATATAACATTTTTATAGCAATTGTTTTCATTATCGAGATTATATTTCACAGACAAAAAACTCAAGGACTTTAAAGGGAATTCGTGCCGTTTGTTGGCCAACTCAGTTACCGACTAACCTCCTTACGTCCGCTGGCATTGTTGGTGATGACTGTTTCTGTGATGCGTTATTGCCTTTGACAATGTCACAATGGCATCGACAGCTTCCGCAATAATTTTTTCCATCTTTTTTGTCGCCATTTTTCGTGTTGTATGTGTGTGTGTCCCTTTCGCTTTTGGCAGCAGACTGAAATACATTTTTTTTCTTTAGCTCTTGGCCGCGCTTTGTTGTCAAATTGAAAGTGCTGCCACTGGGTGTGTGTGTGTCTGAAGTCGCATGGCGGGGATATTTTATGAGCTCCTTTGGCACTCTCTGATGGCCCAGTCATTTGCACAAGTCGTGACATACTAACACGCTTCGAACTGGGGGCGAGAAAATGGTCCGAGAGGCGTAGCAAGTTCCACAGCATCGAATGCCGAATGCCGAGTGCCGCCAGCTTGCCGGCGACTTCCTTCTTGCGCTGCTCTCTTTTTTTTCCCACAGCTTTATTTTTATATGTGTATATGCAAAGCGGCCATAAAATTTGCAAAAACTTTTAATGGTTCATAAAATATTTAACGTAATGGCGGCGGCAACGGCCAAACCAGTTAAAGAGGCGAAAGACCAAGAGGTCACCCTACGCCAGAGTAGGATCAAACCCGGATGGGGCGGCAAGAAGGAGCCGGAAGAGGCTCAGAGTCATAGCACAAGGATCTAGGACCGAGGAGCAGGAGAAGCTGGGGCTGAACCACGCCAAAAGAGATTTGTTGGCTGCCAACAGGCCGCAAACGATGCAACAACGGCAACAAAGCACTGCTGCACATGCTAGCCACAGCAAAGCACTGAGAGAAAAGGGACTCTAGACATTTTCAGAGATCTAAATATATATGTAGCAATCATAGGTAAGTCTAAACTTTCGATATTGTTTGTTTCGTAGTTGCATTGTTTCACTTTTTAAACCTTTTAATACTATTTTTAGTTAACAAATCAGAAAGACTAGCTAATATTTTATTACATTTTTTTATTAATATTTTTTTCTATAAGAGTGAAAAATATATAAGTCTTCCATTATCCTGGCTTTAGAAGTAGTTTCCTATTTTTTCTCTGTGCACTTCCACACCCCACATAAACCCACATTAACCCACATTCCCCCACCTGACCGCTGTGATCTCTGCTCTGCTGCAATTTATTTAAACCACTTTTCCACTTGTTGTTTTTTCCACCCTCACTCTCCTCTGCTGCTAGCTCTCTCGCCCACTCACTTACTCTGGTTTTTCTTTTTTTTCTCTCTTTTTTTCGTGGCAACCTCCCCACATAATTGCAAATTATCGCTTCAGCCATCGTGTCGTGGCCATTTTTGGTTAGCTGACCACTCGTCGCTGGCTGGCTGGCTGGCTCGCCTCCACTCTCGGTGGGATTTATGTTCGAGTGAGCTGCCCTCAGGTGTCGCATCCTCTAAATTAATGCCATGTGCATGTTTTAATTGCAATTGCTGAGCTGCTGAGCTGATTTTCATACCTCCGAACCCCACTTCTGCGCCTCACCCATTGATTTTGGGGCCAATAAATTGTTTGCTTCATTTTCCCCAAATTCCCTCGTCGACTCCATAATTCGCTGGGGTGTTGAAAAGTCGAATTCGATTATCAGCTGTGTATATGAGGACAGAATACGGCGGTGGCTTCAATTTATGATTAACTCAGTGGGTTGGACCTATACAGATTTCTGATGTGGTTCACATTTAAATTTAATGTGGAATGATCAAAGTTATTGGGAGAAAAAGGAAACTAAAATTGGATAAATTTTAGGGCTTCAATTTTCAAAAGAAATGAATAATTAAATATTTTCAAAAGAAATGAATATTTAAATTTAAATTAATAAAATAAGTCTTTAAACGTATAACTTAAGTATCGTTGGTAAATATTTTTGGCAAAATGCTGGTCATTTATATGGTTACAAATATTTGTAATAAACATTAAGTCTTGCCTTTAACATTATGCTTTGTTGTAAAGAAACATTAAATCGCTTTCATTTATTTATTTTATCTATTTTTTTTTTCTAAATGGAAAGTTTGTTTAAAGTACCCTCTTATTAATATGTTCTATAATAAAATACTCATCTCAGTAAATCGGTGACCTCCTCAATCGTTGTACCTTCCTTAAAATTTATCATTTCCAGCTGTCGCCCACATTTATAATGCGGTAATTACCGCCTCGAGTTGCCGCGGCCGTAATTTTGTAGCAGAAGCAAAAGCAACAACAGATACCATAACTACCCGGATTTGACAGTTGCGGCACGAGACTTGCGGCGGAAGTTGGCTAACCGGCGGCCGGAAACGGAAATGCGCAAATGCCAAGGCAGCAACAACAGCAGCAAATGAAAATGGCTCCCCAAGCGGCATTTACTCAGGACAAAGAGTTGCCAAAATAAAAAGCAAGACATGATGTATGATTAGAAGGATTCTAAAGCTGACGTGGCTAAGTTGTCAATTGATTTTGACGCTTGCCAAAAAATATAACGAAAAGATTATTCAAGCCTCCAACCAACTGTACAACCCGGCAGGAAAGTGAAAATGCCAATGGAAAAACATTTGCATGCAAATGCAAAACATAGTCAAAGGCAACTTCCGTTCTCATTTTCGTTGCCTGAATTTTCCGGGCGGCTCACCATCACGTACGAAGGAAGTGGAAGTGCGAGGGCGGGGGAGGAGTATAAAACGGAGGCGTGCCTTCGCCTTCGCTTTTAATTTTAATGCGTGCAACACGCTCGCGCTTTCCAAAAATTAAACGTCGGTTTACTTGCCACTCCCCCATATCCTTAGATTTTCCCGACGCGCCTTTCCTCGCCCAACTTTCACCAGACAGAATATTCAGTTTTTTTTTTTTTTTTTTTTTTTTTTTTTTGTCCAAACAAATAGGCGTCGATTAGGCAAATCAACGCATTTGTATGCAGATTATGTGCTGCTGTGAAGGAAAACAGCAAGAAATGGAGAGGAGAGCCAGCGAGCGACTGCTTGTTGTCTCTAATTGCGCCTCAGTCTTTTAGGCGCTCAACTAGGCGTATGCGTGATAAAAACACTGTAAGCAAACCATTTTGAAGCCAACTCTTATGGCCAGATAATAGGAGAGCTATACTATACTTGCGGCGGCTAAATGGTAAGTAAAATAGGTTTGTATTAAGATCAAATATATGAGAATTTTAGTTTAGAACTGTTAAGATAAAAAAATTAAATTTAAGCTTGTAATCCTTCTTTTGTTTAAATTCATGGAAATATTTGAAGTTAAAGAGAGCAAATATTGTATACAAGTCTTTATTTTATATATTTAATACCGAGAAATGTAATTCAAACCGAAATGAGTTATATTTTCAAGAAATCTTACTTAATTTACTTGTTATTTCAAATTCAATTCATTATTTAAAAGTATTCCATGAAATGTAATACGTAAATTTCCCAAGAAAATTCTTTAAGCCAACTTTTAAGCTAAATTTCACTTCCCTAAACTAAATTTAAACCCAAAATTTGCAACTCTTAACTCGCAGAGTACGTATCCTTAAGCAAATAACAATAAGTCAAAACCATTGCTGCAATAAAACGCCAAAATGTCGCACATTTAAAGCAATCCCATGACACTTTTCCTGCGGCAACCCCTCTCTGCCCTGCCCTGCGAATCCCTACGCCCACATCAAAAGCGACGAGCAAAGAGCAAAATGCGTAAGATTGTCATAGCCCCGCCTGCTATCCCTACTCGCATCTACTCGTATCTGTATCGCGGGCAAAACATTGTCATGTATCATTACCATTTCAATTCACTTGACTTGACACCCCAACTTATTCCACTTGCCAGCTGTAATTTCCTGCCTGCTGCCGGCTGCCTGCTTTAAACAAGAACAAGGATCTGCCTGCTAATTTCGAGCGATTGCTTTACAGCGTTTCAAAATACCACATGCCTAAACTCATCCACCAAGGACCTACCGCCCCTTCCTATCAGCCTCCTGGATGTGCCACACACACACACACACACCCCTCACCCAACCTGCAACACCACAATCAATACGGGTAACGTTTGTGTGTCCCTTGCCGCGTGTTGAATTTCAATGCATACTTTTAGGCCGTACATCAAAAAAATATTTGTTTGCCATTTCACATCTCACACACAAGGACGAGGGAGCGGAGTGTGTGTATGTAAGTGCACTGGGAAAAGTTTCTGTGTGTATGTTATAGATTTAATATCCTTACTTTGATATTTGTAAATGAATTTCGATTGTTAACGGGGGTGCTACAGAAATCAATTAGCGCTTTGAAATAACCTAAAATTATGTCTATAAATATGCTACAAAAAGCGTTATAAAAAAAACATTTGTTCTGAATATGATGTCTCAAACATTTTATTGAATTTGTTTAGACATTTTATTAAATGATTCCAAACTCTAGTGACTTTTCCCCCGTGTATTATTTACAAAGAAAAAACAAATTTCTATATTAAACAAAATTCCTTTTTCCCTCAGTGCATATGTGTTAGAATGCTGGGTGTTGTTGTTTTCGGAATTCTAGGACTGCAGGAATCACATGCGTTTGGCATTTGACGCCAGCGAAAGAAAAAACGCTGACGATGACGAGTTTTATATTTTTTTTCTCCCTTTCAGAACGGCGATTTCTTCGCCTTTTCGCTGCTTGCTCCTGCTGCTGTTGTTGCTGCTGCTGTTTTGTTTTATACCACTTGCAAGTGGATTTATTTTGCAATGCCCCAGCGGAATTTTAATGGATCCCTCTCCCGCGAATGCTCCCTATTTGTGCCTTTTCCCAACGAACGTGTCTTGTCCTCTCTAGCACAGACCAGAGGAAAATGGCCCAAAGACTTTGGCGCCTGCTTAAAATTTCACTCATGTGGCGATGCTGGCGCATTCCTTCAAAAGTCCCTATGTTTTTCCCTTCAATTTTCCACCCCTCAAGCCAGCTCTCCCTGGTTGAAGGGGAGGGCACGGTCACCATTTTACAGTTGGTCGTGTTTGTTTTTGTTAATTCGCCGCGCCGCGCCATGCTCCTTGTTTTATGTACATTTCACTTGGCCTGTCGCGCGCATAAAATGCGAAATTTAATTAGTCGTGTAGGTAAAAATGACATTTAAAATTATTTCGCCCTCGTTGACAACAACAAGAGCGGAAAAAAACAACAAAACACCGAAGGGAGGCGGCAGTACAAGAACATACACCCTATGGTTTGAGGGAAAAGTTAAAGAAGGCCTTCAAAATAACCTAAATTAAAGGAATTTCTAGTTTATAATGTCATAAGAGTAAGCCTTTATGACCCCAACATAAACCCATTAAGAAAACCCTATATAGACCTTTAAATATTATAGTAAAAAGAAAAACATTAAGATAAGAGTCCAATTTTTTGA
Organism: Drosophila tani; assembly: GCA_008042535.1. Lineage (NCBI taxonomy): Eukaryota > Metazoa > Arthropoda > Insecta > Diptera > Drosophilidae > Drosophila > Drosophila tani. Next base: position 73,676 of record VNJO01004625.1, read on the forward strand.
GAATAAGTAAAAGAAAAAACCGCAATGATGAAAACATATCAATTGCGTATTATTTTAATAATTAAAGCTTAATGGCCACATTTGCCAGAGCATTCATAATTTCCAATAGATGCCCAACTTTTCGTATATTTTCTATAAAAATAAAACATTGTACAGAGCTTTAAAGATTACAGAAAATAGAAATACATCAATTTAAATGTTCAACTGATTGACCATAAATAAATAAATATATAAACGGAATAATGAAAGGAAATCAATTACGTATTATTTTAATAATTAAGATGTTATTAATCAACATGTTATTTTTATATTTTCTTTAAAAACAACACCCTTAATAGAGTTTCAAACATTATAGAAAAAAAAACATTAAGTTTGGCGACCAATTTCTTAAGAATAAATATGTATAAAACCCAGAAATGAAAAGAAATCAATTGCGTATTATTTCAATAATTAAAGCTTAATGGCCACATTTGCCAGAGCATTTATAATTTTCAATTGCAGCCTTGCTTTTCATATACGTATATAATTTCTTTATTTTTCTCTGCATTATGCATGTATTTGTCGCGTTTAATTATGCACATTTATTCGTTAACCGCCGTGTGTTTATTAATGTATTTATAATAGGGCTTACACGCTGGCCATAACGAACTATTTGGCTTTCTTAATTCGCTGCGCACATTTTCCCCCAGCAGAATAATTACGAGTATCGGAAATCCAACAGAGAAATGTATTTGTAATAACCTTTGCTGCTGTTGCCGCCGCACCGCAAGAGCAAGCTGAAGTATTTATTTAACTTTCTCTTCTTTTTTTTTATCCCCAGAACATTTGGAGTAATGCTGTGCGGTGTTGACCCCGAGGCACCCACCGGTGACCTTAACCGCCCCCCTTAACCCGTTGCCAGCCTCACCGCCACCGCCCCCTCAATCGCAATCCGAGTCGCACACATTTCCACATTTCCCCATTTCCATTCCCATCGCACTCATCCACATGTAGTTAAGCTCACCTAAATACATTTTTGCTAGAATAAACAAGCAACCTTGGGTGTTTACCATAAAAAGTAGGTAAACTTGAGTGCAAAAATTGCGTAGCAAATGCGGATGTATGAGTTGAGTTCACCACAAACACACACAACATACCCACACACACACACAAAATGCACATAAAAATGTGAAAACGAACAACATTAACAAGCGCAGGTTGAGCAGGCGGAGAAGGTCGAAGGGGATGGGGCCCGGGGTTGGGGCTGCTTTTGGGGCTGGTAAAAACAAGTTCTGAGTTCTGACTGAATGGAAACGAAATAAAAATAACAAGCAACAAGCAAGCTAGCAGCAACATCAAGAGGAGAGCACCAAGAAAAGGCAAAATGAACAGAGAACGACGAGAACACAGGAGCTTCAAAAATAAACCGAAGAAAAAATCAAGTGGGGCAGCAGAGCTGCGCCCATAAAGATTGCAACTGTATAAATACTTACCAATTGGCTTTTAATTGGAAAAGTATTTGCAATAAGAAATATTAATTAAAAGGCTCGAAATTTGAGAAGTTGTCAGGGGGAGGCTTAGAGAATTATATTCATAAGAATATGATCAACAGGTCTTGTTTGTATTTTATATGTATATTAATATATTGACAACTGTTTCTTCAGATTTTTAGATTATAATATATAATAGCTTATAATGTTCAAAACAAAATAAAAAAATATATATCAAAACCCCAGAAGTTATTTTTTATTCTCAAACAAACCAAAAAACATGACTTGATGGAAAATGTATAGCCTCCGCCTCGTTTTTAGCAATCATATATGTTCAAAAACTAAACATATCCTCATTCCAATTAACCGTAAAGTTTTTTAATTAGTTTTCCAATAAAGTACAAATTTACTGTCCAAAAATACCCTGTAAAAATAAAGGACATTACTGGTTACCCCCAAAAAAAAAAGCGTGAGGCTCAAGAGTCTGAGGTTATATACATATAGTGGTAAGAGTTGGTAAAAATAAAAAAAGGGGTTCCAACTCCTGACGTCGAACACATTACAAGCAAAAGCACTTTTGACAAAAGGAGGCGCCAGCGTAAATAAACAAACAAATGGCAGAAGAAACAAAGACGGACAGACAGAGAGGCTCATGTGCGTGTAAAGGATTTCAAGGACTACAACATTAAGGGGCAAAAAGTATGGTAAGAATTTGTGCATGAACAATGGGCGAGAGAACAGGAAAAAAAAGAACAACAGACAGAGAAAATAAAACACAGAAATCGGCCAAGAGAGGAACCCAAAACACACAACATCAACTCATTGAAGAGAGGCTGCTGTCTTCCGAAAGGGGCAAAAAAAAAAAGGAAAATGGGGGGAAATCAACAACTGAGCCTCGGATATGAAGTGCGCAACCCACACAGACGCAAACCGGATGTCATTAAGGTGTGCGTGTGGCTGGACTGTGAGAAAAAAGGATCACCAAAATCGGACACACATGACTTTTGTAATTATCAAATATATTTTTCATAAATAAACTCATATATATTACTTCAAAAGTCTCAAAAGGATTTAAAATTAATATTCTTATTTTCTTAATGGATTTAAGTTTTAAAAGAGACATACGCAGTGCCCTATTTTCCTCCTAGTGCATGAGGTATGGAAATGAACTGCAGTCGGAAAGGCGTGCAACTGAAAATGGCCAAGTGGACTGGCCAAGAGGAGAGTGCCAAACAAGGGGGCACAAGCACAAGGATAAGGACATGGAAAGGGAGAAGCACAAGCAGGACAGGATCCATGATGAGCAACGGTAAAGAAAGCAATTTGCCTGGACTGCTGCGGAGGAGAGCCAAGGAAATGTTTAACAACAGGGCAGCTTTAATTCGACAACAACCATCGGGGGTCAATGATGATGGTAGGGCCAAAGGAGAATGAAAAGCCACCCGAAATTGTTGTAAAGGATATGCGAATTAACGCACACAGAGAAGGAGAGCGGGGTAAAACAATACGGTAAATATTAAGCCAGAAGATGGAAATCAAAGGTGCAGGGAAATGTGGCAAGGCAAATGAATGGAAGAAAAGTAAATTGCACTCTCGGCCACCTTTGATTAAAACATGGTTTAATTTTACATTTCTTATCTTTTAAAATTAATACAGAAACCTTTGAATGTCAGAAAAGTTATTAAGTTGCTGACTTGTTAACTTATATGACGGACTTAGCCAAGGCAATAAGAGAGCCCGTAAAGCGTAAGATCTGCAAGGAAAAAAAAAAAAAATATCCAATTAATTAGCGAAAGTTTCACGAAAAATGTATGACAAAACACACCGAAGTCAGTGTCTCCAAAGAAGGTGAAAAGAAAGGTATTTTTATGGTAAGCACTCTCTGAGCCCGAGCCACCATCAAAAGAGTCATCTTCTGGACTCGAACGCTGTGTCCATACCAGTGACTGGAGAATGTAGAGCGAGCCAAGCCGGAACACTAGAAAGAATATAAACTATAATAATAAAAGCATATAACTCCTCAAATAAATACCGCTTCCATGATGTGCGTGCCTCCCAGACAATAGAGAAAGATTTCTACGCCCACGGCACACGTGTAGACCACATACACAATAATGCCAAGGCCAGAGAACTATGGGTAAAAATATTATATTTATAATATTAATCTTTGGGTAAGAAGGTAAGTCAACTAACCAATAAAATATCCACCACACTGGTGCCAATAATTAAACTCGATGTTACAAAATGAGCCAGTGTAATCTCAACCATAACACCCGATAATCTCTCGGTCAACTCGGCCACCTCATTGTGACGATCCACTAGTCTTTCCATCCCCCGAATTATGTGTCCTTCCTGCTCTTCAGTGGGACTATCTTCAATGTTTTTTACCTCCAGTAAATCCTCGACATCATCTCGCAGACAGAGCAATAAAACCGTAAAATATAAACAGAAACCCAGGAAGAAACCATCGGCTCCCACAAAGCAAACTACGGTGATGTAACCATGCCAGTGAACCAGGATATAGGTGATGGGATATAGGGGTAGTCGGAGCAGGGGATCGGGGAATCTGAAGAGGAGAATCTGATTTAATTTGGAGCAACAAAGATGTATAGAAACTCTCAATAAGATTGAGAACCACCCCTTAGAATGTCAACAGAATTAAATAAATGATTTAAATAATTTTGATTACTTTAGAAAGAAAAATCCCTTACATCATTTTGAAGGGCGTCTCGTAGATCCAATCCTTGCCATGAGCTCGCCGCAGGATATTATCCATCAAGTGTCTCACCGAATACGAAGTACTTGTGCAGAACCCACAACACAGCAGCAAAAAAGTCAACCTGGTGGCCATCGTGTAGAACCTTTTCTTGTAGTCCAACTTCCGCTCCGATCGCTGCTGCTCCTCCGTTAGGAATCTCACCCTCTGGATCAGACTCTTCAGCTCGTCCTGGTACCACCAAATGGAGACCATTTTTACCCACGACAGAATGCTAGAGGCAACCGGACATAAAGCATCCAAGGCGGTGGCTATATCAATCGGTATATAGTGAATGCCATAGTAGGCCTCGGCATAGCAGCCGTAGGTGAGGATGAAAAAGTTGAAGAAACTCCACAATTTCACCGATAAAGTTCGCTCTTGTTCCGGATAGAAACCAATCAGCGATAATGCAAACTTTGGCACCGCAAAATAATGCCGCTCCATCGGATACGAGGCGGTGAGGAAGCGAGGTAGCATCTTGTTCTCCCGACACTTTTTGAGTTTATAATCCCGGCTGCCCACGGCCTTTTATACTCGTCGAATCCCCAAAGGACATTCACATACACACAAAGCACTTGAGCAGCATAATTGATGAGCTGGGCGTTGTCCTTGCTCATAGTTCGATAAGTTTTCGAAATTGTTAACCCCCAATTAGGCAACGTTTTCATGGGGATTTCGGGCAAAAAGGAGGCGTTGGCAGCAAATTGGGCGTGTGCTCGTAATTAAACTTTAGTTTTCGGTAAACGATTTTTAATGACCTCTGCCATGAATTTTATGTGCGTTTAGCAGGTACAAGCACAAGGATACCTGCCTGAAGCAGGGGCGTAGGCAGGTTTAGTTTATTAGTTCATTAAATATATGTAAAAAGTAATAATAAATACTTTTGCATTTAAATTAGCTAAAACATATTTTTAGGTTGAGGAAAAATTTTTTTTAAAGATTTTTTTTTAAATATTGAATATTTAAGTCATAATTAAATTGTTAGTATCACTTTCATTTCATTTTTAGTAATTATTACAAAAGTTGAAGGCCCTAAGATCACCAAACTCATTAAATATTTATTAAATATAAGCAACATTTAGGCCTTACAAATTTATGAGCCAAAAATATACAGCATATATTTATTTAATTATTTATTATAAATCCTATTTAAGATTAAAACCCCCTTCTGAGATAGCTTTGTTCAAAACTGAGCCCTTGCACCTGCCAAAGTAAATTGGCTTTCTATGAAAGGATATATATATCGACGTACTTGGAGAATCCGCAATTCAGACGCCGGCAAGTGTTGCCTGGCAACTTGCAGTTTGAATAAATATTTTATAAGCCATCCAACGTCCTCGAGTGTGTGTGTGTGTGTCGACATGTGTGTGATGATTATGCAAACTGCAGTTATTTGGAGTATGCGGGGCAGGCCAATAAATTAATTTAGCTAGATGGCCGACTGACTGGCTGGCTGACTTGCTGCTTGAATGGTTGAATGAAAATTCGATGTGGCGAAAATTGGGTCGGAGGCGGCCTGGGAGGTGAAACTAACGATGGCGCTGAATGTACCGACGGCTAACACAGACACCGGGAGAAATTAGTCTATACAGAACTTGAAGAAAATTAATTTTAAATTAATTGAATCCAAAAAATATATATTTTTCCCTAATAAATATTTTTTCTTTCAATAATTTTTAACAATTTAAACAAACACTGTACCCAAAGTTCGAATAATTTTTCGCAGCGTTGATTTTTTTCTATCTGGAAAGCCCCCAGAGCCAATACCAAAAAGCCGTAGCCGTAGACCAAGCCGTAAACGTAGCCGGAGTCGTAGCCGGAGTTGGACTGACCTGGCAACGGATGGACATTTGGACAAATGGACGGACGGAGGGAACTGGCTCTTTGCATAATTGATGGCTGCAGGTGTATTTGCGCTCAAATGAGGCATGCTAAACACATGCCTTTGACACTTATACACATGCCCATCTAACACATACACACACACGACATCCTAGGTCCTGGATATCCTGCCGGGCAACAAAAACTAAACTGAAGCTTTCCCAGGTTAGCAAGCCGAACAAAAACATTTAGAAAATTGTGTAAACACACACACAATGCGAATGTAAATATTAAATAAAAAATCCCAAGGATGACACCAACAGAGCTGGGTGGCCAGACATGTGTTTTAGGAATTTATAAACAGCAGGTGAAGTTGTATTTTATATTTCAGCATTCTTTTATTGAATACTTTATTCAATACCCTTAATAAGTCCTTAATAATTAGGTTCTTGATTGTAGAAAAGGACAATGATCTAATGCCTAATAAACCTGAAGCTAAGGTAAACCAAACCCCACCTCAGGCACTATAAAATATCAACCCTTTTTCGGAGCATTACGATACGATCTCTCTCGCCACACGCTGATGATGGCTTTATTTAGCTTTAAATTTTGTTTAACATCTCTCCTAACAATATCCCACCTTAACACAAAAGGCCTATGGAGGCCGAGGCCCGGACGACCCTCAGCCAAAAGGATCGAAAGCGTCCATTCAAATTGAAAAATTTACGTGGAAAACATGCAAATTTATGCCATAAACACAATGAGTTTAATGTGCGAGCGGAGGAGGACTACCAAAAAAATAAAGAGAGATGGAACTGGTAACTGGGAACAGGGCGCACCTCAACCTGTGTAAACTTATGGCCTGACAGTTTTAACCGCATTCAGGGGACGATTTGTAGGCCACACGGCCAGGCCTAAAAAAAAATATAAAACCCAGAGAAGCGAAGAGAAAAAACAGAAATGCCAGCAGAGAGAAATATATAAAACAGTCAATTTTTTGTGGCCAACACAAGCTCCCGCTCCAGTTCCTCCTCGTCCTTCAATAGGGTTTTTTTTTTGCTGGCCGCTCTGACATTTTATTGACAAAATTATTGAACACGTTTTGACCGTGCCGAGCGCACAAATCTAGAGAGAGCAGCTATGGCAACATAATGGCAACGCTCTCCATAAAGGAGGCCTGGCCCATTGTCATGCCCCCAGGTCAAAGGGGAGCGTGGCAGGCGTGGCTGAGTGGTATAATGGCCCAGGTGAGTGGCAACGCCGCGCGTCAGCCATTGAATTTATATGAATTTATAATTGAAAATTAAACAACTTGCCAAACAAGATTGGTTTTTAGCTGATGCTTGAATGCTCTAAAAAATATCATCTGATAATCCTTTTGGTTGGAAAAAGTTAACTATGATAGTTCTCTTGTAAAAAATAACAACTAAAAGAACATAATAAGTAAAGATAATTTCTGGAAGCCTGTAATAATTATCAGAGGTAGGAATACCTCCACATCTAATATATTTGTATTATGTTATTCAAAGAGATTAAATATTTTACACCAAATAAAACCAAACAAACAAGGTTTTTGTGTTATAAATACAGTATTTAAAATATGTTATTTTTTATCAAGTTCTTAAGTATTGAAATAAATAAATTGTGACTAGTGCCCTTATTACAAGTTATTTTGTAACTTCTTGCACCCACCTTTAATTCAAGTTTCGGAATTAAATTTATAATATTTTATGTAAGCTTTTGATTTCCGAAATATTTTAATAGATACATATAGGTAAGGAAAATGTAATAATGACAATTATGTTGGGCTTATCCTTGAATTTTCCTCTATTTAATTTTGATCACTCTCTCTCTCCCTGCAGAACATTAAATTAATCTCAAATGAACCTTTTAAACACAAACCGGATTTTCAAGAATATCTCGTCAAATCTATTCAGACAAACCCTGTGTCCATAAATTTCCGCCTAATGAATGGCTTATTTAATTCACCCCGAAATGCGTTTTGGGCGCTGAAGAGTAGGCAGAGAGCACGTGGAGCTGAGTGCAGGTTGCACTCGCTATGCATTTATAATGACAAATGCATTTTTGATAAAACCCGTCGAGCGTCAAGAGGACGCGTGTGTGTTGTGTGTGTTTGTGCATTAGCATGGTGTTCTGGCTAATTTGTTTGCCCATAGGCAAGTGTGTGTGTGTGTGCGAAAGCGATATGTCAATTTGGAGCACTCACTCCCCCATATATACACATGACATAGGCATCAAATTTATTATACAACATACAATATCCCGGGCTCCCGTTGAGCAGCAAAGGCCACCCACACACACCCGGCCACTCACTCAGCACACCGCCCCGAAATGGCCGCCTTTTGTTCGCCGATAAACTTAATTTGAATAATAAATTACGTTGATATTTAATCAGCGTTGTCCTGCGATAAAATCCAATGGCGGCGGCGGCGCCCCCAGAGAAGAACGAGAGGGGGCAGCACAGCACCGAGTGTCGTGCAGCTGATAATGGATAAGCCTGAGTGAAAGAGAGCGCGAGTCCTGGAGTCCAGAGTCCTCTGCGGCACGACCGCGAATCCTTCGCACGCACTGGCCATAAACTGCATGAAGTCATTATCGTTAAGCGGAATTTGTGTTAATCTGATAACAAAATTATGAACAATTAAGTCATTGCATGCGAATTGAAAATTTAAACCGCGTCCAGCGACCCAAAAAGGCGGCCAAACCGAACGTGCGGCTATCTGGAGTGAATTCAAAAGCGACATTAATGCCACACTACGACAAACAAAAAATCTGGCAAATTGGAAAGCCAATTCGATTAAGTATAAATACAGTTTATTTTGTATTAAAAGATTTAATACGAATCAAAAATTCTTTTTTATAAGATCGAATCAATGGGTTCTGGCAAAGGAAATTGCGTTTTTAATTACACATTATGAATGAAACAATAGTTCCAAGTATCTTATAAAAGTCAATCTAAAGCAGGACCTTTATTCCATTTACATTAAATTGAGACTCTCCCAATTTGTACCTCATTTTCTTCAGTGCAAAATGTACACAGACTTACATGGAATGTTCATGTAAATGAATGACTGTTTGTTTATCCCTATATGAGTGTAATAATCATAGACCAAGGGGGCAATGCACTCGGGGAAAAAAAACAAAATACAAACAGAAAAGGCCAGAAACGCAGACACAGACACAGACTTCGCACAATGAGAGACAAATGCAAATTAAGCCCGTAAACAATGTCGCATATTCATATGGAAGCACTGGCGGCACAAATAAATTGGCCTAAAAATATAATAAAAAAAAAAGGCTAAAGCCACCGACAGCAGCCGACACTCAACAGCAACAACAATAAAAGTTGTACATTTCGCTTACATGGCAATTATGTTAAAATATTCAGGCAGAAATGCGATGCGCGGAATGCGAACAGGTGAGAGACACGATGACTGCCAGATGACCTGTATACGTGTGCGGCAGGATAATGGAATGGATATTGCTATAATAAAGGAATTACATATAATGGAGGAATAGAAAGTGCTGATATTAGTATTCCATACTATTAATAAAACTTATTAAATGACAATGTTTATGAATAAAAGAGGTTGTAATAACTGTCCTTTGAGAAAATAACATTTTCTAATTAATTAGATTTAATTTTAATAATATAATTCATAACAAAACGTAGAGAACCCATTTATATTAAGGCAAATGCAAAAAAAACCTCCCAACGATAGCAGACGCTTTTAAAATCACAACAAAAATGGCTCTGAAAACCAAGCAAATAAAGGTTAAAATAAAATAATAAATATTGCCCGCACTCATAAATATCAAGCAATTTTTTGGGGCAAAATTCTTTTAATTTTCTACCACCGCCATATGCCCCAAATATACCCCATCTAAATTGAACAAAACATGGCTCTCACACAACACACAATGAATGCTAAAAGTGTAGCTTCAACAACAGCAAACAGCGAGAGCAGAAATCGGCCAAACAAATGCACAATAAAGTCATTAGAAGTCAAGTGCAGCTCCCGGCTCCCAGGAAGGTATGCTACGATATATTGTCCCCGTTTTTAAATGAGTGTTTGCGTCTGTATTGGAGAGGCAACATATGTTACGCATGCAGTTTCATTAAATAAATTCAAAAAAACCTCGTGCATCCCCTGCAATTATGGCAGGTTTCAGGAGGTGAAATGGGGTAATTTTGTGGCCGGAAATGGCGCTGGAAAAGCAGCTGAGGGGAAAGCGCAAAGTTGTCAGTTTCAGGACAACAACCAAAACAGGCGAAACAAAACAGACAGAACACACACACACACAAAAAAAGTAACCTAGAGGATCTAAAACAGGGGTCCGCACCATTACATTGACATGCCAACACTGCATTTGTGTATGTGAAAAATGAGACAGAGAGACTTCGTCTCTTTCATAAGTAACAAGATATGACAAAAAAAAAAGCTAACTTTTTTTTTATATGCATAATAACTAGCTATAACCAAAAAAACAACTATTTCACGCTAAAAACTGCTAGATTTAGCTAGAACATGACAATGCGGCAGCACTAGAGCGATGCCGAAGACCTGTGCCGAAGTCACACGAACGTTTATACTGTTCATGAGAGGCAGCGACGCCGGCAGAGAAATTTCCTATCCCACGGGATAGGGCCGTGCCGACCTCTGATCTAAAACCATTAAAAACTAATGAGATTTAAATGCAAATTCCAGTTCTAGTAAGCGCTGGCCCCGGGGGCGTAGCCAGCAGTGCCCCGCTGTTCCTCTGTGTGTGTGTGTGAATGTTGTGGCAAATGACTAAATTTACATAAAACCATTGTGCCGGCAAACGGCGTGAGAAGCGGTTTACCCCAGCAAAACTCTCACCTGTCCGGAAAATTAGTTGCATTTTAAGTGGTGAGAGTTGGGGGAGCTACTATCTGTTTAATGACAGTTTCAGTTAACTAGGGTAAATTATTGGTTGTTGTGTGGAACTTAAAGGCAATCTATTTGTGATGGCTAGAAATTATCATAAGGTACTCAGTTAAGAAAACTATATTTTATTGGTTTATTGACTACTGGTTTAAATTATATAATTTCTCTGTAAACACAATACTCTAGATTTTTTGAATGTTCAAATTATATTTTAATCCACTAGTATATATTTATATGACCTGGACAAATAGTATAATATTCTCCCAATTATTGTACAGAACAATATAGTTTTAATATATTCGAAAACTAATAATTTTTTAAATTTTTTATTTTTTCAAAGTAGGTTTTCATATAAATATAGTATAATGGTTTAAAATCTAATTTAAATTGTTCAATGCTCAACAAAATTAATATACTCGTACATAACCATTCGTTCGATTAGTGATCAGCAATCAAAAATAAATAAGTTCCAAAAAGGCAAAAAATTTTCATGATCAAGAAAAATAATTATGAGGAAAAACCTGACGTGATGGAGCCAAACACATTTTTAGATTTAGAATCAGTAACTTTTATCTTAACAAAAAATACCCAAGACTTAAAGAATTATATAGCAATTTTCACATATATTCACAATTTTCTACTACGAGGTAGAAAAAAAAATCTCAAGTCCCCATTAAACCCTCATTTTAAATTGAACTCTTTCAAGTTTTTTTTCCCACCGTTTGCGCCTTTATTGGGTCACTGCGGTCATTTTGGCAAATGTTTGCCAACGACAAGTGGTCATTGTCATTGTTTGCCATTTGGCTATGGACATTCCACGTCCTGCCGCCCACTCGACCCCTCCTTTCCTCATCAGTTGCTGAAAATTTAATTCAGCCAAATGAATGAAAAGTGCGAAAATTGTTGAAAGTGGCAATCAAATTTGCATGCCTGTAAATATATAATTTAAATGAGAATTTGTACTACCTTTTTTCACCCACTTTTACACATCCAGCCCAGCTATTTTTTTTTTTTTTTTTTTTTTTTTTTGTACCCAGCTAATTGCTTCTAATGAGCAATCCTACAAAGATGACACACAACATTAAAACAACTTTTTCTCGTTTGCTCCCCGTCGTCCTTTGTTGTTGCTGTTGTTTGTCATGTGTCGGCAAAATGTTGACAATGAAAATGATTATGACTGACTGCAGGCTGGGCGTGTGTGTGTGTGTGTGTGTATCAAAGGGGGGCAACAGCAGCAGGAGCAGTAGCAGCAGCGGGCTTTATAGGGGCACCAAGGGTTGAGGGAATGAGCCTCGTCGTCGGCTGCTGTTTGAAATTGCTGCGACGTGTAAATGTCGCTAATGTGCCGAGGACACCGACAACGACAATGTGACTTTGGATATAACTGTGCAAGCACTGAGAAGAAATTAGAGATAATCTAAATTTAATTTTTAAGATACAGAAAGGGTTTAAGTTATTAAAATATCAAAGAAAAATGCTTAGAAATAAGCACATAAATTTTGCAAAATAGCAGCGTAAAAATATTAGAAAACCGACCCTTAAAAAATATAATTTCAACAACTAATAACTAAAAAATATATCAATAAAATATACAAATTGATTTTAAATTATTTTAATAATATATTTTCACTAAATCTCAATTATTTTCCAATGTGTATGAGAATGCCATTCCGTAGCGGCACTGTGAGGAACTGTTGGCCATCATGGCCAGCTGCAGGCAGGTGTTTTGGTAAGCTTTTGGCCTTGTCTAAGCCAATGTCAAAAGCGCTGTCGCCGACAGAGAATCAGAGAATCCGGGAAGCAGAGAATGCCCTGGAAAGAGAGAGCTAGAGGGGAACACATTATGGCACACATCGTTGGCCATAAGGTTAAGCTGTTTTCATCATCACACTCCCAGACCCCGAAAAAAAAGGGGGGGGCCCCAGCTGTCGCCATCAAAGTCAAAGTGCTGCAAATTAGATTTTTATGTTAATTAAAAAGGTACGCACACACAAATACACCCATTCTAATAAACATTTCTCCCCCGACACGACGCACACACAGACAGTAAAGCAGACCTGAAATCTGATTTTCCTTCTCAGTTTCGGCAAATCAATTGGTTGGAAATGATCTTAATTCGCTTAAGAAAATTTCGCCAGGCAGCAGACAAATCGATGATTGAGTGAGTGATGCAATGAATGACTGAACGAATGAGCGAAGTTCGAGAGCAAGTCATCAAGTGTGTGGAGTGAAGGGGAAGGGGAAGACGACTTGAGACTCGACTCTTACGACAGGTGAAAGGTGAGCGATTAAATGACAGAGATTCCCAACAGCTTATTGAGAGATTAACCCTTGAGTGAGCGGAAAACTTTCGGAGGAAAATTAATAGTTCTCACGGAGTTAAGGGGCGTCGCAATGAAGTCGTTTCTAGGGGTAATTTATAAAGATGCTTAAATGAAGATTAGTTTTACTAAGAGGATATAAATATTAAATAAAATATACAACAAAAATTTAGAGTTAGTCTCCTCCTGAGTAAAACTTATAAGGTGTTGTTGCTGCTTTACTTGTACATTGCAGGCAAGCCCTGGAAGAGGGAGCGAGTAAGAGGCAAAAGACACGCGCGCTGCACAAATTAATGCGTTAAAAGTCTATAAGAAACTAAATTTTTAAAGTATATAAATAAGTATCCAATTAAGAGAAATTTACGTTTATTTAATCGAAGAAAATCTCAAAATTATCTTTACTTAAAATTTCCTTTTATTGAAAGAATAATAATCCGAAATCTCATTCCATTTCTTAATTTAAATTGCAACTCTGACTGAGTGCACTTTCTCACTCCCCCAAAAACTTGGCTGGCAATTTTGCAATTAAAATTTAAAAGTCAAAGGAAACTTTACTTGTGAGACAAGGGTGGCAATAGTAGACACTGAGACAGACAGATAGACATTGATATATATGTAAATTCTCCGACATCCTGTGTCCCGAATCAAAGAGTTGTCAACTTGCAAGTTAAACACACATTCCCGAGAACCAAAGCCAAAGCCACGCCACTTGTAAAGTCAAAGTCATTCAAAATATGCATATAACATATGTGTATATATGTGAATGTGCCCGCGACTTGTGCATACTTCATTTCATAAATTACGCAGGCATTAAAAGCGCACATAGACATTACCGGCGCTCCAGCCAGGCCTCTCCTTCGAACCCCAAAACGGAGTTCTCAAAGCAATTGATGCGCAACATAAATCTCCGAGCATGTGAAGAGCGCACCTCCTGCCCGCCGACGACGACGAAGTCAACCTGAGATGAGATGAAGGGAAATGGTCGGAGTCTCGGATTTCAGGAAAAGTGGAAAAGCTGCGAGAAGAGGGGGCCTATCAGTTGCAGCTATTTATCATTTAGAGATACTTCCACTCCCCCTCACTTCTCGGTTAGTCATTTTTTCCCCCCGGCCATCGCCGTTCACCGCTCGGTGTGAGTTATTGCAATTCTGCAACAATTTTTCTTTCGAGTGCCGGTGGCCACTTCAAGACTTTCATATCAAGTTCAGTTTGGCGAGAGAAAAGGATTTCACAAGCGGAACGACGCAACGGCAGGTGGTCCATCTATATTTCTTGGCGTCTGTCTGCACTGCGGTGAAAAATGCGTCTCATTGAAATGAAAATTTCAGTCAGTTTGTACAAAAAATATGGCAATTTAAGATATGAAAGTGAAAGAGGTTTGGGAATTTACAAACTTTCATTTTATATTATTTCCCTCAACAGTTTAAAAATGTATCCGTAGCTTTTATCCCAAATATTATTATAAAAATAACATAACCAGATAAACCAATTTAAGCAACTAAAACTATTTACTTTAAATAAATTGTGTGGGTAATGTATATTTATATATAAATAAAATATTTAAATACAAATCAGCGGTACAGGTGCATTTACCGCTGGGCTTGACGCTATAAGTCGGCCAGCAAACGAATGCTGAAGGCGGAAATCTAGAGAAAGGCATATGTATATCTAGCTTTCTGCTAGTTTGTGTATTTGGGGCTTTTTGGCTGTAATTTAATGTACATTTAATTTAATTTTAATTAAACCTGAGTCCGCAATACAGTCTTTTTCTATTAAACACTATAAGTGATTAAACTCTACCTAATATTAAAGAAAGTAAAAGTGTGTGAGTGTATTAAAGGGTTAAAGAGATGTTATTTAATTTAAATAAATAATCATGTTTTTTTTAACTCTATTTACTTAGAAAAGTAATAAATATATTATTATTTGCCGTGTAATCCATCACCATTTACTCACGGCTGTTTTGTGATTTTAATGCCGATTGACAAGGAGTGGAAAAAGGGGCCAGGAACTGGGGAAAGCAATAGGGGATCTAGACAGAGACACAGGCAGCGACGGCAGCTGAGACTGAGACACTGAGGACTTGGTTAAGTCAGTGTCAGGCTGTGTTATCCTGCCGGTCCGTCAGCATCGTCCTGTCGAGACGGACAGCGTGCCTCGGTAATGGACTTGGCACTTTGCAACTTGCCCATTCAAAATGTGTGTGTAAGAAGTTTAAATCGCATCCAGCGGCGGCTGGAGCAGCAGGAGCAGGAGCTGAAGCTGGAGCTGGAAGCTGGAGCAAAAGGACTCCTGCACTGCTCACACTTGAATAAATACCAGGACGAGCCGGATGACGAAGGCGACGTTGTCATTGCAATTGCAAATAAATAAGAAAGCCGGGACGCAAGGATTCCAGATTCAGGCTCTCGTGGAATCCGGCAGGATGGGCGACAAAGTTGCCCATGGGCAAGAAGTGGGTGAAAAGTAGGTGGGAACGGGGTGGTAGGTAGGGGATGGAAATGCTGGTAGGTAGCTGACGCAGGACGAGTTTTAAGTTGCTTGTAATAAAATTGCTGCAAGGACTTGAGAAAAGTGCAAAAATGAAGTGCACAGATGCTTATCAACTCGGTCTCTCGGCCCACGCCCCGTTCTCCGGCTGCAATCGCTGCTTTTCCTCAGTCAAGTTGCAGATACTTTTGCTATGATTTAACCGACACCTTCACTGGGAGCTGAAGAGGGGCAGGCAGGGCAGGAGATAGAGCAGCAGCCAGTGTGGGTGTCAAAAAATGAGAAATAGCTTCGGTCCGAAGGCAAAAGCTGCACTGCCAGAAATAGGGAGCGAATGAGGTAGAAAAAAGATTTTATTTTTGAATTAAAACAACTTGAATTGTTGAGTTTTTAACCTTTCTTTTTAATTCAGATTTCGCTAAGGCAGTAATTCCCTGCTTAGCCGTCTTTAAACTCTCCTTTATAGCTCTAACTTCCTTTCCATCTTCGATGCTTATATTTCTCTACGAATTTGTACAATCTTTTTCCACAATAACCCATTCAATTAAGGTATATTTTTCTCTCAGTAACCCCGCACACCTGCTTACATTTTGGGAGTAAAAAGAAATGCTAAGTAGTTGGTCCTTAAGTCGGATTCCGAGGACATCTTGGAGGCAGATAGGATAGGGAGGGGGCGTGTCAAAGCTCATTACTTGTTGTCATGTTGCGATTACGTTGGCAAAGCTTACGTTACGTAAATGTAATTCATAGCAAGGATGTGGGATGTTCCCGGCAATTCAATGGAGGAAAGGAGGACAGAACCCAGGTATCCAACCAACTTCGGTGTCATTATGAAGTGTCTGCTCCGGCTCCTGCTCCTGAACCAAGGAGAAGGGGAAGCAGTCCTTCCATATATCCCTGTCGTGATGTATGGCTGTCATTTCACACATGCGAGCAGGAGAAAGATTGTCTGAGCTGATTGTGCGAGTGTCTGTGCCTCTGTCTCTGCCTGTGTCTGTATCTCCGTCTGTATCTATGTGTCTGCACCTAGGACGCTTTCCCCATCTGCTTGTGTGTGTGTGTGTGTGTGATAAGCCTTTGCTAACTAGCTGCATGCTCACAGATTTGTAGCAGTTACTAAAACTTCACTTACTGCAATGGAGTCTCAGCCGGGCTAAGAGCTACTGGGTAAAAAATCCAAAGTAATAAGCACACACACTGGAGGGGAGTCAGTCAGTCAATCCATAATGTGGCCAACTAGCTGGCGCTAATGTGACTTTCGCTCGACAAGCGCGTTTCTAATTTATGTTTGGCCAATTGTTAAGCGATGGAAAATGGTTTTAACCCCCCTCCGCCAGCTGTAAGCCAATAAGTATGTTACATGTTTTTGCAGAGGAGGCGGTCTTGTTCTACCCTCATCCACAGTTATTGGTTAATTAAAATGAGCTCGCTTGCAGCGGAAATGGAAAAGAAAAGTTTTACATTTAGATGCCATTGCTCTGTGCTTTGATACCCACAGCATCTGCTGATAAGGGGTTTGATCGAATAATCATTGAGATGATCTTAAAAGTGGTTTAAATATTTCAAGAGAGACTTGAAAATATTTATAATAATATATTCTGTGGAACAAGTAGGAAGCAAGGCCTGTCTTTCTTTAGTTTTATCACGCATACGCTACGTTGCCTATTTATATTTATTTAGAGAAGAAATTTCATTAAAGTTTGCTTAATCATATGATATCTAAATTTAATCCATTCAAGGTGGTGGCTATATTCTTACTTACGCCAATGCCAATGAAAACTAATGGCCAACACTGCGTATGAGTGTTAAAATAAATCACTCATACGCAATGTTGAGCATTCCAGAATTTTAAATAACCAAAGCAGCTATTAAATTCACTTTAAGCGTCCCATTTAAAGCCCAAACTAAGATAATCCATTAAAATTAAGCCCATTATTTCAAAGTTGTGCCAACAATAGGCCACGATCTGATCGCAAGTTTTCCTGAATTTAATATCCCCCAGACAGTATCTGTATAGTTTATCACTCCCCCACAGAGCTTTTCAACTGCCCTACAAGGCATTACCATATATATACCGAGAAAAAATAAACTTTGCCAAAGCAAAAATTGTTACTAAATGGTTTATGCACACATGGAAGCCGGCTGCAGAAATAAAAAAAAACAACAACGGAGAATAAATAACAGAACAGAGCAGGGAAAAACAACAACTAGTTAGACGAACAGAACTGAGATGAGATGAGAGGAGCGGAGCGGTGCAGGTGGGTGGGAAAAATAAATGCAACATGTAATGATTGCAAAAGTTATAAAACGTAAATTAAGTTGAACGAATGAAGAGTTACCGACCGACCGTGTGCCAGGCATAATGTAATGAAAATGGGAAAAAATGCTGCGAAGCCAAAAGGCAACAGCCACACACACACAACATGTTCGCAATGTTGTTTTCCAACTTTTAATGTGGGGGAAGCTGCTGCTCCTGCTGCTGCTGCTGACGAGAAAAACTGTTGGGAAAAACTATGAAATTAACTGCTTATTAAGGCCAGCCAGAGAAGCCTGTGATGGATTCCGCTTCTGTGCGGACGACGACTACTACTTCAAGTTTGTCAAGTGAAACTTTCTGCCAAATGGCATGGAAAATGTTACCGCACTCTGCTGGCTGGTAAATGCGGGGGAAAAGCGGAAAAGCAGACGACGTCAGAGCAGAGCATCATTAATTATTTTGCTCATTAGCGTGTGTAAGAGACATTACTAACCAACGCAGCTCGCAGGCAGTCTCCTGCATAAGAAAATTCTTGAAATTTTCTTAGTTAAGGGTTTGGTTTCCTCTTACATCTGAAGACATCCGTTTCCCCTTTGGCTCTCCGTATCTCTGCATCTGTATCTGTGTCGTGTCAAAAGCAGCGAATGCTGCAAAAAATTGCAATTGAAAATGGCACACAAAATGTAGATGAAACGTTGAATACGTAAAGTGTGCGTATACGATGGTAAACTTTTACGAGTGCCCTAGATGGATCGTATCAAAAAGGGTATATTGGGCAGCTTGAAAATTTTGGAATTTATAATTTCAATTAGTTAACTTAATTATAAAGTAAATTAGGTAAGGAATTATTAAAAACTACCCCGTAAAGTTCGTTTGTCCGTTTGTCAATTTATACATGTGACCGTTTGTTCGTCTGTCCGTTTGCCAGTTTGAACGTTTGTTCATTTATTGGTGTGACCGCTTGTTTTTCTGTCCATGTGTCCGTTGCCTGTGTGTCCATTATCTGTTTATCCGAGTCTATCATGTAGCTACCAGATAGAAAGAAAGGAAAATTAACAGAAGAAACAAATGAAACTGAAAATAACTCCAGATTTCTTCGGTTATCTTACCAATTATTTATATTACCAATAATATAACCGTTATCTTTCAAAATTTATAAACATAAATTAAATGAATATATAAAATTCCTTAACCAACATTTTCCTAAATAGTCTTAGGTATCCCCAATTCGATCGTTTAATTTCAAGAAATTCAAGTTTGATAAAAGCAATTGCAGTTGCAGCAGTGGCAGCATCAAGTTGTCGTTGCTGTCGTCATCGTTGTCTGCTGCGTCACGTAAAAGGGGTAAAAAATGCAGAAGGGGGCGGAAAAAGTTAAAGGGGAGATTGGGAGGCAGGAGCATTCAAAGTCAAATCTACAAAATGGCTTCGAAATGTGTGCTTAAACATTTTATTTATCACGCCAAATGCATGCATATGTGAGCAGGAAATGGGCGAACGTGTGTGAGTGAGAAAATATGCGAACTTTCTGCATCACGTTGCGGGTATTCAATGATTTTTCAAACACTTTAGACACCCCTCTCGTCCCGCGCATTTATCGCAATTGTCTGCATTTCACAGTTTTCCATGTTTTTTTTTTTTTTTTTTGCTTTTCTGAGAGAGAAAGCGACGAGTGTTGCTCTTTCTTATCTATATGCTCTTTGTTTTTCTTGGAAAGAGCTCGCATTTAAAGTTAGAGTTAAGTTATAGAAACGGGGGGTTTGGTATCACTTAATGCTACGATAATACTTGCTTGAACTTTTACTCTTTGACTACGTGAGTCATCATATGAAGACATTAAACTAGTTGAGCGATGGGAGCCTTTTTTTTGGCGGGAATTCCCAGAAAAGTTTGAGCAAAAAATAAAGAATGATAGATAATAATATAGAGTCGTAAATATGATTAAATTATAAGTTTTATGGCTTATAATATTTGAAATTTTTAATATTCTTTCAAGAGTTAAAGAGCTTCCCTTGAAAGTTCATTTTCGACATAAAATCTAATCATTTATTACCCGAAAATAAGCTCAAGCTTCCCTTTACAATATAATTAATTTCCTTCTTTTAATTTCCTTTCGAACCTCGACCCCACACAAAACTCACACCCCCACAAATCCCCTTTTATATTACGACCTGCGAAAATCTCAACTAAAATTAAAAGCAAGAAAAATTAAATTAAATCCAATGAACCATTAAACGGAGCACATAATCATTGATCTTTTAATCAATTTGGGGCGGCCAATAAAACAGTAGAGAACTTTTTTCAAGCGGTTCCAGCGAAAGCGAAAACGGGCCAAAAGTCATAAAACACTGTCTATATATATATATAAGTATAGAAGTTCACCTTTCGCTGTGCAGATTAGGCCAACTTTTAAATGGTTTTAATGTGCTTTTTTATGGTCCGAGAGCCAGATCCCAGTCCCAAAGCAGACCGTTTAACCTTCACGGCATATGAGTAATGAGAGTTTTAGTGGGGCTCTGCATTGATTTTTCATTTTTACCGGAATCCGGAATCGTGGGAAAACTCCTCTCCCTAATTACGAGAGGAGTCACGACTTGGTTGTCTAGCTGCTTTTTGGCCTGTCACAAGATTAGAGGAGGGCAAAGTTTATTCCTCTTCTATTTATTTTCGTTTTTTTTTTTGAGAAAAACTTCCTTTGCTCTGGAGGCTGTGTTATGACATTGTAAGCGTCCGATAAGCAAATGTCACAGAGAGAGAGAGGGTCGGCAGGGAAAGGGTCAAAGTTGCAGTGGCCTTCTGCCATTTGTCATTTTAATTTCTGTGAAAGGGCAAGAAAAGTAAAAATGGTGTGGGGTCCAGCCAGAAGGAAAAGAGATTGCTACACGGGAGGGAAAAATATATAAATCAGTTACCCATTTCCAAATTGTAAAATAACTTACATAAATCAAATAGCAAGGGAGCAAATATAACTTAAATAAATTAAAAACCCCTTGAAATGAATATTTCATTTCATTCATTTAATAAATTTCCCTTAAACTTTTTGAGGCTTTTTAAAGGAATTTTTGTCCCAGTGCAGTCAAAATTTGCATCACTCTCTGTCTCTTTGAAACTCCCCACCATATCCCTCTTGTCACTGTGAGCGTCCCCTGCAACCTTTCCTTCAGTTTTCTGGGGGTTTATCTTCGGGACTCGTTTCAGCTCCTCGAAACGAATAAAAAAAGTTGAAGTGAAAAAGTTAAGCAATTAACAAGCTGATAACTTTTTCGGGCCGACTTGCTGCAGCCTTCGCTGCCTCGTCTTCGTCTTTTTCGCCCAAAAATGTTCCCGCCGACAAGCCCCACCCATTTTCATGACTTTTCATTTACTGTTTGCATACAATTCGGTGTCAGTTTCGAGGTCAACTCAACTCACCGAGTCAGGGGACCCGAGGGCAAGCCTGATAACCCCCCGAGGGCTAAGAGTTTTATGGCCTCAAGGACCCAAAGGGACCAAAGGGAGTTCGCCGGCATAAAGCGACGTTTCCGGCCGCATCCAGCGTATCCGGTTTTATGTGCTCATACGGCATAATTGCGGTACGGTAATTGGCCTGACAATTGCGACGAATGGAATCGCTTCGCTGCCCGCTTAAGTAGGATATACTCGTATCGCAAAAATGGCCAGGACGACGGACTTCGGGACTTCCTTTGTGCGAGTTTTGTAAATACATAACCTTATCGTGGCTTTATGCAGGGCAATGTCAAACAATGAACGTGCAAATGCGGCTGCAGCCCTTAAAAAAGGCAATTAAAATGCTGGGAAACCTTTTAGGACTTCATTTATAGGAACATTAAATATTCCTTTCCTATACTACACTTCTGTAACTAAATTAGAGACGTATTAAATTAGAAGAACCTCAAAAGTTATGTATATGGTTAGCCATTTTAATTTTAAAGCCATAAGGGATTTCCAAATCCTTAAATAAAATGCATACTATATTAATTTAACCACAGATAATAAATCAAAGGCAAACTACTTTCTAATTCGTTCTAAAAATATATAAAAACGAATGTAAAATTCAAAATACCATGCTACCACTTTAACATTAAATATAGTAATAAATAAATCACTTCAAAGGATGTTCACACCATTTAAATGTATTTACAAACATGGTATATTTTTAACAACAAAAGGAATAATAAATATTTGTATTTCTATTTAAAATAAAACCAATCTTAAGATGCACAAAGCCTTCAAAATTAATAATGCAATGAAATTGAAAAAATCTAACATTATAATAACACTACTCAAACTATTTAGATAAATGATCTATAAAGAGAAAAAATCCCAAAACAAATAACTGCAAACCGCTTTATAGACTGACAAACCCCTTTTGGGGGAAATACACACGCCATTTGACACACATTTTCCCCGCTCCCCGCTAATGCTAATGCACAATTCTCGGTCTCGGGAGTTTATAAAACCCGATAAAACCGAGCAGAACGGGAAAGATTGCGATGGAGACAGCGGCAAAAAGATGGCCATCTTTATGCTGGGCCAAAAACTGACAGAAATAAAGTGAAGTTGGTCATAAATTTGCTTTTACGCCAAGATGACTTCATAAAGCGACAAATACGCAAAGCATAATGCCGAGTGCAGCCAACCCAGAAGCGGGGATAAGGCGGTACTGGGGAATCGGTGGCACTATATATGCACGAGTATAGTAGCAAGGATATAAAGGAGGAGCACTGAGGCGCCGCAATGCAGGCAGCAAAAATTGTTGTGTTTTGTGTCTGGCTTGGCATTGCTGCTGCTTCTGCTGCTGCCTGCCTCCTGTCGCCGGATCAAAGACGCTCAGGGTGGGCGAAATGGGGAATAAAATCCGGAGAAAAGGGGGGCAACCCCAGCGAAATTGGGAGGAGTTTCCGAAGAACAAGAGAGGTCCAAGGGTAGGAAGCAGGTGGCAGGGAGCAAACGCCTGTCGCCGTTCCCAGACGTTGCTGATTTATATGCATGACTCTCACACTACAAGAGAAATGAGATCACAGGGAGAAATATAACAATTAAATCGGAGTGAAATTATTTGTTTTAAAACATTTATTTATATTTCTTTGTTTGCACTAAATAAAGATTTGATTTCTTTCATAAAATGTACAGGAGGGCCGCAAATGATTTAAAATATACCGAAATGGCATCTAAAAGAATGCTTTGAAATATTTTACCTTTCAACAAAAACAACAGTGATACTTTGCATACTTTTAAGCATATTTTTAATTAATTTCAAGTCCATTCCTAAAGAAATTAGTTCTTCTGAATAAAGTGCCAATTTTTCCTCAGTGAAGCTTGTAAAAGGAAAAATCGGTAGGGGGATATGGGATCCTGGCAGATAAGAGAGATGCAGTCGGGAGGCTTGGATGGCTAAAGCTGAAAGCTGAGGTGCTGCCACGCGAATTTTTCCGATTTTGCATTGCATACTTTTTGGCTGAACGCGTCGCTGCTTGGAGAATGCGATTGGGAGCCAAAAGGCATGGGAAAATTGGGAGGGAATGTCTCGATTTTTTACTTTGAACACAAATATTGAACGTTTACATTACTCCCCATCGAAGCGCCCCCTCTCAAAAACCCCCTTCGAATGCTACGCATGAAAGCATTGCAAGTCAGCAACGCGAACGAAGAGAAATTGCCAAAAACAAGCAAAGCAAAAACGAAAATGGCAAGCAGCAATGGCAGCAACAACACCCATAACTGGAGTAAGGGAGCCAGGAAAGAGATACCGATACACTTGGTAAAATGATGAATTATGAAAATTTAATTGGGAATTTGTAGATATTTTTCAGGCAGAAAATTTTTGATAAACTCAACATAATTGAGTTCCCTGAGCTATTTTGTATATTTCTGTTCAAAAATACATACAAATTCCAAAAACAACTAAAAAGGTGTCGTAAAGTATGCTTAAGAATAAAATCATAAAAAACAAAAACCAAAAATATATTATTGCATACTTTTAGACACCGCTTTAATTGATTTGAATATCGATAACATGATTATGTTAATTCGCAAACACACATGTTTTATATACCGAACTTTTCAAGTAATATATATATATATTTTCTTCAAGTGTAAGATTGGAGTGCGGAAAGCGAGAACGAAATTCTGAGCGAAGGAAATGCGCTGGAGGAAGCGGGATGGCAGCAGGGAGAAAGGGACAGAAACAGAGGACAGTAAGAGGGACAGCAACAACACAGAGCAGCTTACAAGCGCATTTCGATTATTGTTGATGTAATCATAATTTTTCATTTCCAAAGTAAACGATACCAGGCCACGCCCCCGACCCTTGTCCCATTCTTTTTTCCCCGCCCCCACGCTTCCTCTGTTCCGACGCATAAAGAATCGACGGGAATTAAACGAACTTTTCATTTATTTACACGAAAAGCATGAGAAACGCGTTTAAAACGCGCACCGCGTCGATGATTTAAGTAAACAAACAGCAGGCGTAGTGGGAGTAGCGAAGTGTTAATCGATCCGGGGAATATCCTATAATTGAATATACCAAAAATTGGCTTACAGACATTCTTAAAACTCTTGATTTCGGTTCCAGAAGTAATAAAACAGAAAGGATTGAAGTGAAATCTGATCAAACTAGTAATAATAGTATGGAAAAAAAATTAAGGAATACTTATTCCTCAGAGGTCACTCAATATTATTTGTAAAACCCCTTGAAAAATATATTCCTCCTCTCCAATATGGAAAATATCCCCTATTATAGGGTATTATAAAAAAAATAACAACAATCGGCGGTGGCGGAAGTGGAAGTGGAAAACAAGGAGGAGCGGGATGACAAGGCCAGGCAGGCTCTGGCAGAGATTTTCGGTTTGGATCCGACTGCGGTCGCTGGGGGGGATTGTGGTGAAAATGGGCTGGATGTCCGGGTGTGAAAGGGGAGGTACTGCCGGCTGTCTTGCATCATTAATTACAATTTGAGCTGCACACGCAGAGCGGAGATCCGAGATTCGAGGGAAACGGAAGAAGAAGGATGCGAGACAAGCTGCGAATAAAAAAACAAAAACGAAACGGCGGGTTCGAAGCGTTACATAACCCAATCCTCGGCAGTTTTTGCCCCGAGAACCGTAGCCTACCATGCACACAGCTTCGCTCACATATATCCTTAAATATCGGTGTATATATATAGCCCCGCCAGTCTGTGGCTGCGCTGACATTTTAATTGCACTGCATGACTCCCGTAATTCGCTTAATTAATCAACATTTTTGCGCTTATCAATATCGGAAAGCAATTTTAAAGGTCTCCGGTTGAGAAATTGTTGAGAAATTGTTGTGGCAAATGTCTGAAGCAAAGTCCGTAATTTGTCGTTTTAAGAAACATGTGTTTTGAACTATTAATACGGAACTAATAAGAAATAATAATATACTTGCATTTTTATAGTTTTAGATAAAGAAATTTAGCTTTTAAAAATTTCTAAAATATTTATTAGCAATCAGACACGTTTTTGTGATTTATCTTTGATCAAATTTGTTAAAGAAAAAAAAAATATATAAATGTAAACAACCTGCTTAGCCAATAAACACAAAATACATGACGTATGAGTAATTTTTGATAATCTTACCCCTATTTAATCTTTTAAAATTATAAATATTTTCATAAACTATCAATATGTATTTCCAAAACCCCAAAAAATTATGTGGGGCTAACGTGACGTATGAGTGATTTAAATACAGTACAACTTCGACAGTCCGGACATGCGCCAGTCCGGACACTCCAGTAATTCGGACACTTCTACATTTCGGACAAAATAATATTTTTACCTCTACAATCCGGACAATTTTTCTTATGGAAGAAAAAAAAAATAAATTTCGGGGGTTTCCCGTTTTTACTTTGTTTGTTTTATTATTCTAACCTTTGTGTACGTTTGGCACTATCATTACTTCAGTTTCGGTGCATTCTTTCGCGAGCGTGGTTGAGTAACTTCATACCAAGTATCATGTCTTTAAATAATAAACGCAAACATAAAACACTAACTTTAAAGGAAAAGTGTGAAATTTTAAAAAGTCTTGATGAGGGAAAAACTATTAGGCATGTTGACGAAAAATTTAAAAGATCGTGTGACATTTATGCCATGCTCAAATGCTGCCGGAACACATAAACTTCCTCTTTTGGTTATTGGCAAATCTGCAAATCCAAGAGCCTTTAAAGGTTATAAAATTCCAGTGATATATAAAGCAACTAACAAGGGATGGATGTCTACGTCTCTTTTTGTCGACTGGTTCAAAAACCATTTTATTCCAGAAGTAAAAAAATTTCTAACACAGGTTAACAGGCCACTTAAAGCATTATTGATATTAGACAATCAAATCATTCATCTAAACAAAGTTAGTCAACACAAAATAACTTCTTTTTTCAAAAAAGCATAATATGTATATATTTCATATAATAATTAAATGTATTTTAATAAATCATATCACTTATGTATGGATTTACTTCACTTAGATTGTTTTAAAAATTTTCACTACTATAGTCCGGACAACTCGATAATCCGGACTTGCCCAAAACTATATGTGTCCGGACTGTCGAAGTTGTACTGTATTATCTATTGAAGAAAGCCGCTTGCTTTATTATTTATTCCCGGCACATTTTCCAAGCGGAACAATAAAAAAATATTTGTCCGAATTCGCGATATTATTTCGGCAAACGGTGCGCGGCGCTTCGGTTGTGATTTTAGGCGAATTGTGTGAATTTTGTGTGCGCTGCTTAACTAAATGCGTAAATTAGCATCGTTGCCGCATCAGCTGAGCCATAAAATCAGCACACAAAGGCATTTGCGGGTTTCTATGTGGGTCACAGAGTTGGGAACGGGTGCGAAAACGGAGTTATGGGGGTTCTCAGCGGGTTAAGGCGTAGCGAAGGTGAAGGCAGGTGACGCGGGTCGGTAATTTTGCAGTAATTGAAACCATCAAAGCATGAGAGCGAGCAAGAGAGAGAGGCAGGGCAAGAGCGAGAGAGAAAGGCAATTACAGACGCTACGATAATATTAATGCATGTGGAGGTGGTCACCATTGTTGGGGTCTCGGTCTTATCGCAAATGCGGCGAATATTATCTGCGATAATGAGAAAACTAATTGTGAGCTATGCAAATGTGGCAGCACCAGATGCACCTGTGTGTACCCCGTGTGTGTGTCCCTGTGTGTTTCACGTGTGTGTGTCCCCGTGTGTGGATATGTGAGTTGGCTTACCAACACCGTTCAAGTGTGAAAGCAATTAGATTTGATAGTTTATCGGGCTTCATTTGAATAAAACGGAAATTGCCGCCACAATAAGGCACCAAGGTTCAAAGGTAAGTCACTCTTCACTATTGGTTAAGTACTCGACTTTAAGGTAGAAAGCATCCAAACTTTATTTATATATGAAGTATCTCTAAAAGACAATAAGGAAAATGATTGTAATAAATTTATTATAATATATTAAAAGTATAGAACCTTTTTGAATTGAACTACATACAGACAATTTGCAGATATAGTATAATATAAACATTTTCCCTTTAATTAAGGTTTCCCTTAAGGCCATGCATCGGCCATGCAAATATAATTATTATGAAATTGAGTACAATTACTTTGATACATAAGGCCCTCGTAAAGGACAGTACAGTCCACATCAGCATGATAGTTTCTTGGTTCTTGTGTTGCCCACTTTGCAAAGAAAGTGTTCTTGCCAGTGGCCAAGGATACATAAGAACCCTCAGTAATCCGATCGTTGATACCCAGCCAGTAGTGAGTTCCGTTCTTGAGCTTCGCTCCAAGCATGGTGAATTCTTCTTGGTTCTGGATCGCGGCCAGGTAACCTCCCATTTCCCGACAGGCATTCGCTGCATTAATCCAATCAAGTGTAGAGTTTTGTTCGATGTAGAAGAATCTGGAACCGATCCGCTCGAACTTGGGCGGAGCGATATCCTTGTCACGGGACAATGTTTCCAATATAGCCGATAGCTGGCTCTCCATCTTGGTCTGCTGCATCTCCAGCTTGTCCAATTTTGCCAACGTTTCATTGGAAAGGATAGAGCCAGGAGCATCCTGTTGGGCATCGAGATTGGTGAGAAATGGTTGCAGCACTTTAAGCAAGAATTTGCTGCATTGCATGGGCGGTTCTTGCAGCTCAAGCTCCACATCGGAACTATCCCGGATCATTGCCACTGATCTATGCAGATGATTCCAGGTAATAAATCCAAACAAAATAAAGGCTGCTAACTTGAACATTTCAGCGAGGAGTTTAAGAACTTAGCTGGACGAGTGCTTAAAGTGTACTGATCTTGGATTAAATGGTTGGCATCGGAAAAGACCTTTGTAGAGTTTTGTTATGCGAACGTTTAATAATTGTATTTAACCGCAAATGTTTGATAAGAGAAGTTCTTCACAACCGAAAGTATTTGTAATGATATCTTAGTGGGCATTTCATATGAAAAGAGGTTATTAATTTTTTTTTAAGAAAGAATACCAAATTTGATAAGCCTAAGTTGGTACGCCCTGGCAGATTGCACTTAAAGCTTATGTTGTTCTGAATTCCGGAGAATCGGCTTTATTCCGAGTCATACTCAAAGGAAATGCAAAATATGTGATTTTTTAACCACAATTTCCGAAGCAATCTCAAGCTCCCCAAAGATAAACTGTTTTGAAGGAAATTCTGAAAAGTGGCTCTAATCAAATTGTATTTATTTATTTTCTTGCATCCCAGCTCTTATCCTATATGTTTGTACTGAGAAGAACCGAAATTGCTTCGATATAATTGCTAATGAATCGTTGATAATGTGACAAAAGTGCCCCAATCTGCTGTCAGTTGATGTCAAATCCACACTCCACTCGCGCACACACCTGTTATTCACCTGTAATTCTCGTTCCGTTCCGTAGATGGAAGTCTGCGGATTCCCCGCGAATTAATTTTCATACTCAACACCTCTGCCGGAGCCTTGGGGCAGCGGCAGCGGCAGCGACAGAGAGAGAGAGAGGCAACAACAAAAACAAGAGCCAACAATTTGAATTTCAAATTGAAGAGAATTTTGGCGGGATGAGGATAAGCGCGAGGCAGGGGAGGCGCCATCCATCCTTAAGTTTCAGGCGGAGCCAAATCAGCTGACACGAAAACTCAAATGCAGTTGCCCATGCGAATGCATTTGGGGCTACACTGGAAAAAATCCCGTTAAATGCCACAACAAAAATTAAGTAAAGAACAATTTTTCAAGATACGAAAAAAAGTTTCTCAGGAAAATCCGAGATACAAATTCAAGAGAAACCAAAAACTACATCAAAAATAAAGTGAAAGGCTCTAAAATACGGCAAAAATCTCTGGAGATAAAATCAATTTAAAGTTTTTAAAGTATTTCATCAGATTCTAGAAAGACTATGCCATATTAATTCAAAGTGTACTGAAAATGAGCTGCAGAGGTTGTGCGAGAGAGAGGGGCATAGAGAAGTCAGAGCGTGTGAGCGAGCGCGAGAAAGATCGTCGCCGGTGACAAGCCAATTAAGAGCTCAAGTTGCATCCTTCTCATCAGTGGCCGCCATTTTGGCAACACGGGAAACGTCCAGTCATTTGTCGCTGTGAGCCGGGAGGGGAAACTTCTGCGAAAATCCATGCCTCTCGACTTTCATTTAAGTCCCAGTCGAGTTTGCGTTGCTAATTGCAGCGAAAATGGTTAAAGCCTAAAAGCAGTAAGGTCTAAAATTCTACCCAAAGTTCTGGATTTAAAAAAGAACACTTTTCGTGATGCCATTGAAATTCGAATACAAGCACAATAAAAAAAAAATACGAAATTCTAAAAAATAGTGTATATAAAATAACAGGATGATTCAGGGTTCAGAAAGGTAAAGGCTTATGTTTCCATTATAAACATCCCGAATAAAGGAAATATTTTTAAAAAACATAATTGTTCATTAAAAATTTGATATGTAATATTCAAGTAGCTTCACTTACCATTAGATCTTTTCTTAGTTGCCTCTGAAATTTCTTTAAAGACGTTTGGAAATCCTCACTTTAATCACATCACTTTTCTAAGCAGTTTTTATTTTTACTATTGTAACTATGTATTAAAAAAAAAAAAAAATATATATATATATATATTTTTTAAATTTTTTTCACACATTTATTAATTTTTTACTTATCTTGCCTCTTTTTTTCAGTAGCTTCTATGAGTTCTTTAAAGATATAAGATTGGAATTCATTACTATAACCACATCACTTTTTTTTGAGCACTTTTAATTTTTGTCATTGACTTTTGTTTTAACTGTAAATATAATTTCTCACACAAAAAAAAAGTTCAAAAATATATTTTTTAAATTTTTACACACAAATTTTCAGAACCTCTGAAATTTCTTTAAAGAAATACTTTCTGATTTCACCACATTAACCACGTCACATTTTATAAGAACTTTTTATTTGTATTATGGACTTTTGTTTTATTTATGATAATTCTTATTTTTCACAAAATTTGGGTTTCTTTAAAGAAATACGATTGGAATTCATTACTTTAACCACATCACTTTTTCTAAGCACTTTTAATGTTTATTATTGTCTTTGGTTTTAATTGTAATTATCATTTCTCACACAAAAAAAAAAGGTAAAAAATGCTTTAAAATTTTTACACTCAAGTATTCAGAACCTCTGGAATTTCTTTAAAGAAATACTTTCTGATTTCTTCACATTAACCACCTCACTTTTCTAAGCACTTTTCATTTCTTTTATAAACTCACAAAAAAACAAAAGAAAAAACATGTATTTTATTATTTTTTACACACACATTAATTTTGTCACTGGTCAATGGAGGTTTGTTAACAGTTACTATGTTCGCTTTACAGTTTGATGTGAACTGCAAGTCAACTGTATAGTTTAAGAGCTCACAACTTCTTCAACAGATTCGCGATCACTGGCGGACTACAGTTTTAAAAGCACACGTGCCAAGAAAGTGTCTCAATTTTCGAGTCAGTTTTCCATGTCCGCACTTCTTTCTTTTTCTCTTTTTTATCTCTCACGAACTAGAATTTCACCGAAAACCACAATTTTGATTAGAGAACTTTGCATATTTGTTGTTTTTGTTGCTTTCGGCATTGTGTTCGGCTAGCAGGAAAATTTTAACTGCAGCTTCCAAAGCAGTGGAAGGAGGAGAGGTGAAAGAGACCTTAATTGCCGGTGAGCTGCTGTGGTTTCGCTTGAATATTTTTATCCTCACCTTTTGCGTGTTTGCTCTTATCCATATCTATTATCCTCTGCTCTCCACTTGACGATTTTCTTCAACAGCAGCTGCAGGCGAAAAGTGGACACCGCCACCGGTTAAATAGCTAAATCTAATTGCGACAGTTGTTTCTCACATTTTGACAGCTCATTACATAACCTCAATCTGCTCCGCCTCTCCCTCTCCCACGCCTTCACCTGCACATTTGTGCGTGGGTGTCTGTCGACATGTGTGTGTGTGTGTGTGTGTGTGAGTGCGTAATTTGCAGTTCAATTACCTCGCTAATATGAGATGTCGATATTGCCAGCTCTGCTTCTCTCCACTGCCTTTGCTTCTTCTTGTGCTTCTGCACACACCCCTCTTCTTAAGCCATTGCCCCCGAATTACGGCTTGTAACTCGAATTCGTTAATTATTTTGACAGTCGGCCATGTTGACAGCCGCAGAAGTCAACAGGATGAGAGAAATGAAGAGGAGAGCGGGAATGAGAGTTAGACGAACAGTAAATACTCTAACGGGAAAAATAAATGAGCGAGAACACTCAACAAAATTAGAATTTAAATATAAAATAAACAAAATAGATTAAAATTAGACATTCTTTCTGTTTCACTAAATAAAATGAATAACAATTTATTGATGCAACTTTAACCCTTATACCAATTTATTTAATTCCAAGAATTATTTCTTTTCGATTTCTCAGACAAACCCATTAAATTAGCTGAGTTGGCCCTTGTAACGTCTTGAGAAGTCCTGTTGTGGCCACATGAAACTTGCATGAGTCCTGCCTGTCCGTCCCTTGTCCCCCCGCCTCCGCTTGCTCACCGCTCGTCGTCCTCAGCCATCTCGATATAACCGTAATTTGTGTGGAAGCCACAGCCATTTTGCCCAGCCACTGATTATGCCACATCCGAAATGGACATGTCAAATTAACCGGGACATATAAACAAAGACAGAAACATGCGGTTACAAGCTCAAGCATGGGCATCTTTAACTTCCTCTTAGCCGAAACTGGGGTTACTTTAACGGAATCAAACGGAATCGGATATCTTTTGACTTTACAAATGTTTAGGCTGCTTAGAATTTATAATTTATAACCCCTAAGGTGGGTTTCCTTGACGAATGTGAGAGTTAAAATTGAAGTGACGGTTAGTATTAACCAGAAAATGTTAACCCTTAAGGCTGGTTTCTCAATTTGGAGTTAAAACTGATCATAAAAACGGAATCGGATAACTTTTGACTTTACAAATGTTTGGGCAGCTCAGAATTTATAATTTTTGGGGAATTGGAAGCCCTAAGGTGGGTTTCCTTGACAAATGTGACAGTTTAAATTAAAGTCACGGTTAGCCTTAACCAGAAAATGCTAACCCTTAAGGCTGGTTTCTCAATTCGGAGTTAAAATTAATCGTAAAAATGTAAACTAAATTAAGATTAAATATATGAAAATATTAAATAGTTTAAAAACACATCGTTTATCGATACAAGGATTATTATTTTATTCAACATTCTTAAATTCTATTTACACAGATCGCGTGAGAAATGGGGGGGCTCCAGCAACAGCTGCCAGATCAGCCAACCCAGGATGAGTCCGTAGGCCAGCCAACCCAGGAGCAGCCGCCGCTGATGCCGCCACTAGATAATTGAGGCGGGATCCTTGACAGCATTGATTGCCACGCCCTGTTGCTTGTGCTCAATATTGTTATTATTATTGCTGACGAAATCCCTTCGCAGGGCATTCCAATTGGGATCGGGGTGATCCTTGAGCAGGCTCCAGTTGGGCGACGGAACATCCGGCGACAGCCAGTTAAAGTCGGCCACATCCGTGTAGTTATTCTGGGATTTATTGAGACCCGACGACAGATAATCCGCCTCCAATTCAGGATAATCGTAGTTAAACTCCCCAATCTCGATGGCCTTGCAATCCTCGATGATGGCGCGACAGGTGACGTGCAGGTAAATTCGAATGGACTGTGAGGAGTGCAGTCTCAGCTGCTGACAGGCAACGGCGAGGGTGCAGTGGTCCAAATTCTCGGCGAAGAAGGAGCGCGAGATGGGCCCACAGAGCAGGGTGCAGTGGGAGGCGTGCGAAACCTGAACGGACCCCGGATGTCCTTGCAGCTCCACCAAACAGTGATTCACATTCGATATAGTGATGTCCTGGCCATTGACCTGACTGGAGTTGAGGACTATATGCTCGTTCTTCCTGTTTTCCAGGGTCCAGGTGAAGTTGGAGCCCGATTTCCCTTGGATTTTGGTAGAGTCAACTATATCCTTGATTACAGGTGGCTTCTGTTTAGTGGCCGCCGTCTTTTTGCCACTAAAACCGAACTTCTTCTTGGGCATCAGACGCTGGCGGGCCTCGTCGTTGCTGGAGGTCAGCGTGTTTAGGATGTTCTGGCAGGACTTGATCTTAAAGTCCGAGAGGAACATGGTGGAGGCGGTGAGGTAGCGCTGCAGCTCCTGGATCTGCATGGTTATCTCGGTAAAGTTCTGACTCAAGTCCGCGGCGGCGGGCGGTGCATCGCCGCTGCTCAGGCCGTTCAATCTCTGCTCAATGTCGAAGGCCTGCTGGGTAAAACTCTGGGCAAAGTAGTCCACGCCCTCGTTCTGCACCGATTCCTTGGTGCGCTGCTCCAGCTTCACATCCAAGTAGTTCTGCCTGTCCTTGTTGCGCTTGTTCAGGCGCTCCAGCACATGATCCTTGCGATTTTCCCCGTCCTCCTCCATTCTATTTGCGTTGTAATATCTGCGTAATAGAAATCTGGTTAAAAATCAATTTTTCAGGCGGAAAAACTTCTTTTTTTTCTCTGTGGGCGAAAATGAATCACAGGTTTGTTGTGGCCAGTTGCGCAGCTGCAGGAAAATTCGAGGAAATCTTTGCTTGATTCGCTGGAACTATGTCTCCGCTTATACTTTAAGCCTTAAGCTTCATGAAACTCTCTGGTTTTCGGTGAAAATAGTAACCTTTTTGTGTAGTTTTTAATTTATTTACTGCAGCTGCTCCAAAAAAAGAAAAACAATTGTTAGTTAACCTGTGGGAATGGCAAATTGAAGTGATGACAGCTGTGAGCATGAAAAATACCAAAGGCTAAAAAATACCAAATTGGGCACTTGCACATTCACACATGAGGACGTGTGATTGTCAATAGTGGGAAAGAGGAAGAAAAGAGCGCGGTTATTTGAATTATAAAATGTAGATTCAGTAATTTATGCTTATTTTAATTAAGTGAAGAGAATATTATTATAACCGTAATGCAAGATTCGAAATATAAATTTTTGACCTTGCCAGAGTCGTCATCAGTACTTCGTTTGCTGGTAGAACTTAGGAAAGTATATTTTAGTATATTTTATTATTTACAGTAAAATTATTCAGCTCAGGAATATTATCAAGAATGAACTTTCATTTTATTAAATAAATAAATAGCTTTAAAGATTTTTATATAACAAAATGCAAAACCTTTAAATACATTACTTGTTAAAAAATCATCTTCATATTGTTTGTGGAAATTGAATCATCATTAATAACATTAAATAATTGTAAAAAATTAATTTATACAATTACTTTTATAATTTAAAACTAATTCAAAAGTTTAAAAAATGGTCCATCATTTAGCAAAATGGTGTACAAATTAAAAGGTGGAATTCTACTCTAAGAAATATATAAAACTCTTAACTAATTAATTAATTAAAAGTTCCCAGGCAAAAAAAATCCCAAATAAAAAACACAAACATTTTCCTGGTTTCTTTCACGTGTTTTTTTTTTATTTGTTTTTGTTTTATTTTCGATCAAAACTACAGGCAAACAGTTTAAGAAGCGGTGTCATTTATAGTTGGCGGTGTGTGTCTGTGTGTGAGGTGTGTGTATTGCTTAATTGCCTTACAATTATCAATTATCAAGCTGAACATATTTACAATTGAATTTCGTTAGATACATAAACGTAGTATGTATAGTTAGATATATATATATTATATATAATTAAGTGTGTGCTTGATGTGTGTGCCCTATTTGCATGCAAAAATGTCCTAAAAAGCATTTGTACTTCTAACTTTCGTTACGTTTCCATCGATATCAACACTTAAGTACTAGGAAAAAATCTTAAATACAACTTGATTTCTTTGTATTCTTTCCACTCTGATTTTTTTGGTTGATCTTAGTTACTTGGTATGCTGCTTAGGTTTCTGCTTAGTTTCCGCTTCTGTTTCTCCGTCTCCGTCTCTCTGTTTCCATTTCCGTTTCTGTTTCGTTTTAAGGCACATGACACATTCCTGAATATGATGTGCGTTTTATATAGTAGTAGTAAGTAAGTAAGTAAGTAAGTAAGTAGGTAGGTAAGTAAATATTAGGTTTAACACATTAAAACTATTGACTACACAATGATTTAGAAATTCACTTTGCAAGCTTGCTACTTTTTGTTGGAATTTGTGCTCCATTTGTTGCTTGAAGGGAATCCAAATTCTACAGATGCATATGACCAGCAAATGACTAAATAAAAATCCAACCACGACGATTCGTGGGAAAAAAACAAAGAAGAATTGTACAGCAGATAAAAAGTAAATTTCTCGGAATTGTTTTCGCGCATCTTCATCATATATGTATGGATATATAGATCCCGTGAGATCTCCTCCTTATATAGATCATGAGAGCTCGCCAATGGGAGCATTCTGCAGCCACAGATCGTGGATGAAGTTGTACAGGTTATCGCTGACGGCAACCTGGTAGAAAGTAAGGATATTTACCTTCAGAAAGGGATATATATTTTAAAAGCTCACCTTGTAGGGCGTCGGATTGAGCGTGCGCTTGTGATCGTTCCTCAGCGTCTTCAGTGAGATTTGCACCTTCTCGCGCACCTGCTCCAGCGTCGGCAGCTGCTGACAGATCTTGCCCGCCTTCCAGTACACCTTGTACAGCGACTCCACATGCGAGGGTATCACATAGGCGCGCTTCGACTCCTGGAACGGATGGCGGCACAGCACCTTCTGACCCACAGCCGGCGGTGGTTCGGAGACCTTTTGCAGCAAATCGATGAGGGCATGCCCGTCGGCGCTGTACAATCGATAGGCGTTCTTGTTGCCCGGCATTGTCACCTTCTCCACATCCTGACTTAGCTTAATTCGCGGCTGGCCATTGATCTCCACCAGCTTGTAGACGCAGCCCAGGGCAGGCTGGCGCTGGCAGGTCACTGGAAAGGGTAAGGGGTTAATGTAAAATAATATATTTATGTTTTGTATATAAAATAGATTCTGATAAAAAAAAGTATGGAAAAGGTAGGGAATTCATGTAAAATGATTTATTTATATTTTTAAAACGATTAAATTATGATTTTTAAGGGGTTATTGAAGATGTTTTCAATTAAAAATAATGTAAAAAATACTGGAAAAGGTAAGGAAGTATTGTTAAACATTTATTTATATTTTAAATATGATAAAATTATGTTTTTAATGGTTTTTAAATAAGTTTTCAATGGAAAATAATATAATTAAGATTCTGATAAAGAAGTCTTGACTATTTCGGTTACTTTTCTCGAAGGTTTCCTCCATTTATTTATAAAAAAACTCTGCTCGTTTTTTATTATTATATTTATTATATTATTTATTTTATTATATTATATATTTAATTTTATTATTTTTTTTTTTAGTATTTATTTTATTATTTATTTTATTATTATTAATTTTATTAATTCCCTTCAAAAAAAAACTTACCCAAGTGTGTGCCAATGCCAAAGCAATCGATCTTATGTCCCTGCTCATTGAGACTCAGTATGGTGTCCTCGTTGATATCATTCGATGCCACAATAGTCAGCTTATTAAACCATGGAACCTTGAAGCGTTCCGCCACCTTCTCGAAGGTTTCCCGCGCCAGGCAGGATAAATAAGCCAGATCTCCCGAATCGATCCGTATGCCCAAGGCATGATAGCCCAAATCGTTGAGAGCCAAGGCCACGGCACTGAAATTCAGAAGGCCACTCCTAAAGAGAAGAAAGCAGAGCAAAAAAGTTTAGTAATCTTATTTGGATAAACTCCATTAAGTGCTGCTTGGTTTTTGGTTTTC
The DNA here is from genome assembly GCA_008042535.1 of Drosophila tani. Lineage (NCBI taxonomy): Eukaryota > Metazoa > Arthropoda > Insecta > Diptera > Drosophilidae > Drosophila > Drosophila tani. The sequence continues at coordinate 110,971 of VNJO01004625.1, forward strand.
TTTTTTTCAATTCAACAAGGAATATATCTCTCATTTTGCTATACAAACATTTTTTTTTTTTTTTTGCCACTAAGTTCAAAGCGAAAATTACACAAAAACAAATGTTTTTGAGGTGTGGAGGGTTGTGAAGCTAAGAAAAAACGTGTCGTAGAACCACAGGTTCTGTTTTTTTGGTTTTGCAAGTGCCACTAGCGAAAACAATCTGCCTGGGAAAATATTCTCTCAATTTCTCATTTCACTGAGAGCAGCACAAAATGTTAAAGTTCTTTCGGTTTTTTTTTTTTATTATTTTCAAGCCATGCAGTGTGCTCTCTCGGACGCTTTTCTATGTTTTTTTATAACTATGTACAGGTTAAAAAAAAACTAACGAAAAAATTCAGGGTTTTCTTTTTAGTTTGTTAGAAAAAATCATTTCAATATCTCGGGGTTCTGGGGGGGGGATAGGGAAAAAGATTAAACAAAACAAAAACAAGGAATTTGAAGGCCGAAAAATGTTTAATACAAAATTAAGAGAATAATTTTGTGTGTTTTTTGGGGAGGGGGGACAAGGACAATAAAGACAGGGTTAGGTTCGATGACAGCATTAGGGTGATTCAGTGCATGGTTCCCTTGAACTTTATTATTATTATTATTTATTTATTTTATTTTTTGAGTGCTTAAAACAATGTGAAACTTTTTTATACTGTAAAAACTTTTAACGGTAGCATTTAACTATATTTTTTATTTTAAAGAGCTTGCTTATATTTATTAAATAAGGTTTTTTGGTGACTTTAGTTCTTTAGTAATTCAAAACTAGACTTTATGGGTCAATGACAAGCTGAAGAATATTAAAATGTTTCTAAACCTAGCCAATTTCCTTCATCATTTTCCATTTGCTGACCAAGCTCAACAATTTGGGTTTCCGCCTGCTTGCGAAACACCCACTTGGGAATTATAAGGCAAACCAAGCGGTAACAGCCCCAATGCTGAGGAGCCCATTGTATGGTGTGGACTTTGTTGCCTTTTAAAATTTTTTACTAACTGAGTGACCAACTCTTAATATTCAGAGTGGATACCACTAAGTTGCGAAACACCCACTGGGGAATTATAAGGCAAACCAAGCGGTAACAGGGCCAATGCTGAGAGGCCCTTGTCTGCTTGGACCTTTCTTGTTTTTTTTTAAAATTATTTCAGAGCTCTCAAAAAGTTCTGTAAGTTTCTTAGCAATTTCTAACCAATACTTTTTTGATAAAACGTTTATTATAGGAAAGTTTTCCTTATATTAATTATAATAAAATTAATTCAATCATAATTGCACTCTTGTTAACTCTGTAATTGTTTTTTTTTATGAACCTTGTTATGTGTGAGGTTTAAGTTTTGTTTATGAACTTTGCTTTGTTTGTTGTTGTTGTTCAGTAATTGTTGCTTTCGAGTGGGATGGTGAGTATATGGGCCATATGATATTATAGTGTTTGCTGTTTATTATATCATGTTGTTGTTGATTGATTGTTCGAATTGTTTGTAACTTGAAGACGTGTGTTTTACATACCTCTGCCAAAATAGTGCCGGAAGTCATTTGTTTACTATGTTAGGTTCGTAAATTCTTTTTGTTTTTCGATACGATTTATGGGTTTCTGATTCTGATTCGGGTTTCGATTAATGCATTTTTTTTTACACATTCACATTTTTAGGAAGAGAAAATAAAAAGCATAATAAACAAAATTGAGTTAGAAAAATAAATGCTAAACGAAAAAATGTAATATGAAAATTGAGCTGCAGTGTGTGTTTGGTTTTAGTACAAAAGATACGCAAGTGTTACACAAAATAATGTTATATATAAAATGTGGTAAAAACAAAGAGAAGGAAAAGCTGGGAAAGCGGGAAAAAAGCCAAGGAAATAAATTAAATAAATTTGACTTCACCTGTTCTGGGTTGTCTTAGTCTTTTTGCCGGAGGAATATTTCCCAATTATTGCCATGACTTGAGTACCAATTTTGTTTAATTTTTGTTTCTATTTTTAACACCAAAGCGGAGGACACATACATATACATATATCAGCTTAACTATACACATATATATGCATGTATGAGGGGTTATAGTTTTTGGAATTTTGTGGCTATAATTTTGGTTAAATATATATTTTCTTTTTTTGATGAGTTAACATGCAGGCTAACTTTAAAGAAAAATCATTAACAATGTAGAGAGAGAATAAAAGCTCGAAATGGTAGATAAAGTCTGAATGAAAAAGCCCAGAAATTAGCAGAAGAAAATATGTGAATGTTAGTTTAAGATGAATGAACAAATGAACAAAATGTTTTCAAATCAAAGAAATACATTTAAATGGTTCCTATTTTTGAATATTCTTGAAATTAAATCTCTTTCTGTATTCATTTATTCGGGTTTTGTTTCGATTTATCAAACGACATTTACCTGAATGACTTCTCGACATATTTTGGTAGGTATGCCGTCCCATTGGACGTGGTTGTTGTAGCGGTTGTTGTCTTTGCTGTTGCTGTTGTTGCAGTGGCTGTTGTTGCTGTCGCTGTGTTGGCTTTAGTATCTTGTATCTTTGTATCTTTGCTCTGAGCAACAATACCATTCTGATGGCCATTGATGGTCTTGTGTCCATTTACATTGCCATTACTTTGACCATTTTGATGGCCATTCGTTGATGGATTTTGCTTTGGCTTTAGCTTTGGCGGACTGTTATCAGACTTGATATCATTGATAAGCTTGGGTTCTATGCTGGCCTGCTCTGTTTCTCGGCTGTTGGATAATACTTTGGATTATTACTCAAACGAAAAGGAAACCAAAACGAAAACAGGATGATTTTGGCATGAACTTATAACAAAAAGGGGGAAAATGTAGGGGGAATATTCACCAAGTTAAAACTTGTTTAAGGTTAGCTGTTTGATTAATAGTTACTTCTGGTTTTTTCTTGGGTATTTCTGGTGCACGTCTCGAGAGTCTCAAATACAATTACAAAATAGATCAAAAATAACGAGAGGGCGGGGGAGGGAGAGGAAAAAAACACACAACACAAGATAAACCGAAACCGAAACTGATAACTAAAAATCGTTCCGAGAGAATCTGCCTAGAAGCGAAATACCTCTTAACATCGTACGTATCGACAAGGGCCATAAATCCGTCGGGGAATGCAATGGCATAGGACACCATTGCCGCCAGTTCACCCTCGCTCGACTCCTCCGTGGACACGTCCAGCACATGGGATAGCATCTGACGATGCCGTACAGCGTGCTCCAGCAGATCCTCCATGATGCCTATTAAATATTTCAATATCTCTGGTTTGTTGGGGGGTTTCTTAATGATTTTTAATTTGATTTTAAACTCACCCGTTTGCTTGTGCTTGAGCAGACGCGTCTTAAGTTCGCCAATGCTGCTGAAACTAGTGATATAAGCATGGGCATGGGTGCCCTTAACGGGTATGTTGAAGAGCTTGCCGGCCAGGACATTGGAGGTTCCATCAAAACCACCTTAAAAGGGGAAAAAATTTATATAAACTCAAAGTATATCTTGCTGCTCCCTCTTTTACGCTTTTGCCTGCAGTGAACAAGCAAAGCAGCAACAACCTAAATTCCCAATTCCCCACTTACTCTTAAATGTACAAGCAAAGCAGCAACATTTTAATTCCCAATGCACCTACTCTTAAATGTACAAGCAAAGCAGCAACAGAATTGTAATTCCCTTTGCACTAATTCTTAAATGTACAAGCAAAGCAGCCAGAACATTGTAAATCCCAATTCACTGACTCTTAAATGTACAAGCAAAGCAGCAACAGCATTGTAATTTCCTTTGCACCTACTCTTAAATGTACAAGCAAAGCAGCAACAATATTTTAATTCCCTTGCACTAACTCTTAAATGTACAAGCAAAGCAGCAACATAATTGTAATCCCTAATGGAACTTTCTTATAAAATGCACTCACTAAAAAACCTAATTATTATTTTGCAGACTTTCCCCTTCCAAACTCGTTAATAATCACAGCTGTATAACCTAATTTAAAAACTTTGTAAGTTTTAAATATCACCTTAATGGTCTTACATCACCATATTGCGCCATTAGTGACGGAAATTCCAGCTCAAACATTTCAATTTCAGCAGCCTTCCCCTTCATTACTTAAACCCACCAAAAAAAGAAAGAAAAGAAACTAAACCTTGACAGCGGAACCTTGACGCCAACTGGATGACGGCGTGAGTCACGCGGCGCACGCGAAGCCCTCCATCGATTCCGGCGGGGGAGTGATACCTCTATATAGGGGATATATCCCCAGAACGCATTAAAAACTTGGAGCGTCGAGCTTGGAGCGTTGAAGCTTGCCAAAAACAAGTTACGGAACCGAAAACAAGTTACGATGTGTGAGCGCCAATTGAAAGGCTCCGCAGGCAGGAATTCCATTCCCTCGCGTCGATTTCTATGGGTGCCTGGCACCGGATTTTCCCTATACATGGACACCCTCCAATATCCAACCATCCAATATTTCGTACGTGGGCGGCATTGCGTGTGCCACCCACTTTGAGGATTTTTACTGCCTTCGGGGCGCACATTTAGTTTAACACATAAACAAGAGTTCTTGAACTTCTTGGCGAACGAGAAGAGCATGAAGAGAGAGAGAGAGGCCGCCGCCGATGGAGGAGAAACGGAAGCCTTGGTGAAGGCGCAGAATTACTCATCGGGGGAGGGCCCGGAAGCCTTGAGAAGAGGAGGAGCCGTTGGAGAAATCGGAAATCACAGTCAGAGGCAGGCTCAGTTCCTGACAGTGACACGTGCTTTGCATGCATGCACATCATAAAAAAGTCCGGCACAAAACAATATGAAAAGCACCTACAACGCTTCCCTCGCTCTTTTGGTGTGCCCTCCAACGATCAAGTTGGGAGAAGATAAGGTGGGTATAAGGGTTCTTAAATACCCTGTAATATTAAGTGGGAGATTTTAATGCTTAAAGTTGGAATTTTAGCGTAGTTTAAAAGTCATAAGCATGGGTGGGCACAGCAAGCATCATAGGTTTAAAGGGATTAAAAAGGCTCCCAAAAATATGCTACAAAATTTATTTTCTGAACTGAAATTGGTTCCTGTAATATTTTATTGCATACTTTTAGGCACATTTTAAAACGATTTAAAATCTCCTAATTTTTTAAATTGTTTAAAAAGGTTTACATTTAATCTAAGAAATTTTTCCTTAAACCATAAATGATATTCTATATATATTAAAATTAATAATTCATCAAATCATAAACCCCTTTGGTTTTTTCGCGCGTAAATCAAAAGGTGACTTTATGACTTGAGCTTAGCCCGAGCTTCCTGCCTGCCTACCTCAAGACCCCTTTCCCCCATTATTTTTAATTGATAATGAGCTGTCTGCATGCAATTTGGCAATGCCGAAAAAATGTTTATATCGCACACGTTTGACCTTACTTGTCACGGCTCTATAAAGCCTCCCCGGTAGAGTGTGGGTCGTGTGAAAGTTCACTTTTTTTATGGTGCTTCCCAATATATATATACATACCTGTGTAGGAATATTTCGATGCGGATAGACCGCCATCCGGTCCCTGGGCCCGACGCAATCCAAATTCCAATAGTTTGACATGTTTGCCAGCTACCATGCGATATCGGGCTGCATTCGTGGCCATTAAACTGGCACAGAGAGAGAAGAAGGGTATGGGAACTATTGGGCAATTTCCAGATAACACAGAGAGGAGCTAACATACCTGGCATAATTCACCAAGGTGAGAAGAGTCGTTTCCAGCAGCTGGACTATGATCAAAGGTCCCTCGATCTTAATAATGGGAACGCTGAAAGAGTCGTAATAAATTAATTAGACTGTGCAAACGTGTGCAAATAACTTTATGAGAAAGCCTAACTTATCTTTGATGCTACAAAAATAAAGGTTGAGGTAATCTCTTGCTTAAACAATAAAGTTTTTATCAGAGATAACTTTTATTATTACTCTCTGCCGGCCTTTAAGCAGCTTTAAATCACGTGAAGTGCCTTAAAATAACCCAGCCAGAATGCATGCTTAATATGTTTATTAATAAATGATCTTAATAAATATAATAACCATAAAGCAATTTTGAAATAAAATAAGAGCTGAGTCTGTTTATTACTCCCTTGTGTGCTTGCCAAAAATAACACCTAGCCATAAAAATATTTTAAAATATAAAGGGGTTTAAAGTCCATCTTTAGGTCATATGTAAAAAACAAATAAAAATAAAAAATAATGCCTTTTACTACATAATTAATTTACAAATAATAACATATATGAATAAGCTACGAAAACTAACAAATACTGATAATAACTATGAAGTAACTATTTCTCTAATTACTTTTATTTAAAAAACCTCTAAAGCCAAAAACACACACCGTGGAAATGCTACCGTGCCCTCATCAATGGCAAACAAGGTGACATCCCGCGCCGTCAGATTGCCGAGGTACTCAAAAAATTCGTTCTCAATGCCCTCGGGCAGTGTTTGCTTTAGGTATTCGATATCTGAAACAGGCCCAATCACATTGATTATTAGCTAATATGAAGGCAAAAGTTAGTTAGTCTAAAAACTTACCGCTCTGTGAATAGTGGAAGCTATCCAGGAATTTGAGGCACTCCTCGAGACCGGCGAAAATCGTGAATTCACCGTGGAATGGATTGTTGCGAAAGAACAGATCGAATACCGCCGTGTCATCGGTCTTATCGGATTTCCAATAAGCATAGGCCATAGTTATCTGATATAAATCTGTAACAAACAAAATATATGCATCGATATTTATTATTATTTATTAATCCCTAACATTATTGTTAGGTCCCAGTTAATGAATAAGTACAGGGAAGATTGGTTAACACAAACAAGCTATTACAACCACTATATAATCCTTAAAATTGCCCTAGATATTATAAAGCACATAATTATCAGTTTAATATAAAATTTAAACTGAATTTTAGTTAATGAATATTATAAAAAATATGTTCTCCAAAAAAATAGAAAATTGTATAAAAATGACGCTAGAATTCCCAACTGGGAATTCCGAAACTGGTGGTAATTTATGAAAGAGTCTACAAACAGCTTTATATACAAAACCCTGTATGAGTTTTATAAGAAACAAATTTTTGATATGTATTTTTAATATAAACAACTTGCGTTTTCCATAATAATAAAAGACAGAGGTTCTGTAAACAATCCTCTATAAATTATTAGAATAAATAACAAAGTTCAAACCTTTTTACAAAGTAATTAATCTAAAAATATATCACAAGTAGGTTGCCCTGTACAAAGTAGCAAAAACCTTCATTGGCCCAGAATCGTGGCAGATAAGATAACCTGGAAAGTCCGCTGCTGACGGTGATGATGGGGGCAATTAACGCTGCTAAACTGAAAGTGTCAGACAATCAACACATACAAAGACACACACGAAAAACAACGCGAAAACCTGCAAATAAAATGCTAATTCTTATCTAAGTGCAAAGACCTAAAGATCGGGTATTTTTTATTTATTTGCGCTCGTGTCTGCAGTGCCTAAAAATATTCGAGACGTATTTATACATATAGAGAGAGAGGTATACAAGCCAAAATAGCATTGCATAGCGCGCCAAATAGTCTCTGTGGAAATGTCAGCCGGCTTTGGAAAACTAAATTAAAGTTTTTTTTTTCGGGATTTTAATTGGTAACTCAATGAAAATTCAATTATCCAATCCAAGTAAAATGGTTTTATTATATTAATTGTTTTTTAATTTAAGTATACGGAGAAGCTACAGAAATTACTAGGGATTTATAATTTCTTAAAAGGTGGATACAAAATGTTGCATACTTTTAGACGCCATTTTAAGGGATTTTAAAAACACTAATAATAAAAGAAGTTTCTGAACATATTTATGAATAAGATCTTCCCTAAGTAAAGCTTCGTAAACAATTTGAATTTAGTAAAATTAATACAATTTAAGAATTTTTTAATAAGTAGGATCCTAGATCTATTTTGTATTACTCCTAAATAAATATAAAAGATTTTGTATATCATAAAATGGTATATGTATACCATAAATGGTAAATGATAATTTTAAAAATAAATATATTTAAGTTTTGCATAAACAAAAAAAAATTTTAATCAAATATTTCAGTTTTCAAATTTTTTGCCTGCCTTTGACTTTTTTGGAGAATTACCCATATAAAAAAATAATAATAAATGCATTTCTAAGTTCTTTTACTTTTCTTAACATATGTCTTTAATTCTTTCGTAACTTTCTGAAGCTTTACAAGCTGAGGTATTTAACATCCTCTGAACAAATATTTTCTAAATTTTTTTATCCCACCTTAAAATTTGCTTTTAGCATTAATGAAAACAGTCTCAGAAATGCATAAAATATTATTAAATAGTCTAATAAATAAGTTACTGCCTATTCGAAGTGCATCTACTCACCGGTTAGCAGTGGCTGGACCACTCCATTCTGATTCATCCGTCCGCGATCCATAAACTGGCCGCCCGCACTGCAGCCCAATTCACGGTCGTTCATTCTGTGGCCGATCTTGGTTAGTTATATCGGTATATGGCGGCTATACTTTTCCGATGTACGGCCAGCTGCTGGTTTTCAGTTGTTTTATTTTCCGACTCGTACGTTCACACGCGACTCTCGTGCAATAAATGTGCCAAATAAACAAATTAATTAATTGTTTTGGCTTGTTTGTTGGCTTGACTTGGCGTTTTTACTCGGGCGAAAGCCGTTGAACTTTTGCTTATTTTTTATATCTGTAAATGGGCAGAGAATTGTTTTGCAATTGACGATGGAGAGGAGAGAGATTGTTAAATTGTGTTCAGCTCAAATGACGTAAGAATCGCGTTGCTGTTTGCGAGCTCGTGTTGAAATAATTTAGCATTAGAATGCAATGGAGACAATTGCGAGTATTTAAATCGATTTGTACGGCCTGCGAGATACCCCGGTAATTGGATTCCTTTGTTTGTTTATATCTAAGCAGATCTTGCTTCAGTTTAATCTTTTTTTGGGGTAAAAGCAAGCAGATCTAACTTTAACTTAAGCTTTCTTTAAAAAAAGATAAGCAGTTCTAGCTTCAATTCATATTTTTTAATAAGTAAATTTCAATAAGAATTTTATTAAATTTTTATATGAATAAATAAAGCTTTTTTAACAACAAAAATTAATAAAATTCTTAGCAAACTTTTGAAAATAATTTTAGGTTAACGATTTTTTTTTTATTTCTGATTAATATATTAATACTTTAATACTTGAATAGTTTAATACTTTAATACTTTAATACTTTAATACTTTAATACTTTAATACTTTAATACTTTAATACTTTAATACTTTAATACTTTAATACTTTAATACTTTACTTATACTCAATTTGATTATTTTTAAGTATTCAAACAAAATGTAAGAATATTTATTTATAAAGAGCTCTATTTATTTAATAACGTTTTATTTAGTAAAATAGGCGAAAACTTTACGTAAAATTCAGTATATAAATTTTTTGCAAAGTCGCCAAGATACGAAATCTGCTAAGATAAAGCTCTAAAAATTATGCCTGGTAAGCATTACTTTGTTCACATTTTAAAAGAAAAACCTTGTGCCTAAATTTAATTGAGTTTATAAACTGCAGGGTATTTTTTTTTTTTAATTTCACAATAGGCCGACAACGAAAATAAAACGCAAAATAAACACGAAAACTCTTGAGTTGCTTATGAAACTTTGCTGATTTGCATAAGGGCAATAAACACACTAGTTTATGTTGGTGCTCCGCTTGCTCTGTTATCAAATTAGCTAAACACGATTCAGGCGCCGGCTGTTTGTCGATTGATAACGCGTTTAGTGTTAGTTTATTCAGATGATCACTATTTTGTTCACTGCGAACTTTTCCGCTCAGCTTTTGAAGTTGAAATGAATTCGAAATTCGCCAAAGCGACCGCGCTAACCGAACAGAGCGAGCACGCGAGGAATATAGATAAAGATTGCGAGAGACACAGAGAGAGCGCAAAGATGCAGTTTCTGTTGATTTTTGTTGTTGTGTTGCTATTGGCAGCCGATTATTTGTTGTTTTTAGTAACGTCGTGCGTGTGTGCACCAACACATGCGCAGCAGTTCGACTATGTGGCAGCCCTGGCCAACGGACTCGACCCTGGCCAAGGTCAAATCCGCACTCAGGAGGGTTGAGATGGATTTTACACGCATCATTCGGGCTTTTTCGCGGGTTAAGTGGTTGGAGGCGAACGGGTGCACATTTAAAGGGGCGTGTCACTGCACGGTATGGTGGCTAAGGCGGGGAAAACTCGAAAAGCCCGGCTTGTGACTTGTCCGACGATCTGGTAGCACTGCTGCGGGGGCGAGAGGCAAATGATAACGTAGGGGCGTAACGCCCTCGGAGGTATAGGGGCGTGGGCGGGAGAATTCTGTATGCACTTTCACTTTTTCGCGCACACTTTAATTCATCATTCTTAATTGGATGTTGGATATTCTTGAATGGCCCTTATATCACAATCTACAACCAAGCCTTAATAGATCTTACTTTTATTAAGAGCATTGCGCGTTTTTTACGGCACTATTTTGCGATTTGAGTTTATTGTTATCCGTTTTGTACACTAAAAAAGTAAATTACTTTTTATTCATTGAGCGCACGCACGCTCTTCTTCTTATCGGCTATCCAGCTGATAAGGCGGCGCTGCCAACTCGCGCTGTGTGGGCAGTGCTGTGAAACGGTTGCGGTCATTAGGCGCCCTAAAAAGTGGTATCCCCTTATGGAAGTTGAAGAAATTAAATTAATTTTTTTAAGGCTAGTTGCTTAATTAAATAAATTCTCTTCAAATTTCGACTCTTGAGCAATTAAATCAATTTATTTTTAAAGCTACTAAGGCTTACCTTTGTCTTATCTTATAACAACAAAAACATTAGGCTCTATTCCACGCTTTTCGAGTTATCCACTTCTGGGGGCCAGTCCAGGTCGATGCCTACCACATCCAGGGCTTGTATATCAATGGGCTTGCCAATGATGGAGGCAAAGGAGGGCGTCGTCCTGCCAAACTCCCCATGAACCAGCTCCTTGATGTAAGTGCCCGCCTGCGTGACAATGTCGATGACGAGAGCTTGGGGATTCCCACGTTGTACCTTGGCTTTAACACTATAAATCGTTCTGGGGCGCGTGTGCAGAGGACGACGATGAAGCACTCTTATGGGCGTCTTTTGCTGGATGTCGAAGCTCTCGGGGATTTGTAGTTTCTGCAGGATCTCCCATGTAACTGGTTCTTTGAGAGCGCACAGAGCGCGATAGAATTTCTTCTTCTGCTCCTCGCCCGTCTTAATGTGGCTGAGTTCCTCTCTGGCCACGACTTGTAGGTGGAGTATGGACACCTTGCCGGACTTATCCACATCCTGCTCCATTTTATAGGCCTGCTCTGTGCTCAGGGAACTCCTGATGGCATTTGGTATTTCCAAGACAAAGGGTCTTCCCTTGCCCAGACACCGAACATCCACATCTTCTCGGCCGCTGGACATGAAGTTGATTTTCTCCAGTTTCTCCGCAAAATGGGGGCCCACATTCCTGATGATGATCTCCTCGATGCTGTCCTCCATCAGCCGCTGGCCGTTCAAGATCCACGGCGTGTGCGAGAGTTCCCTGCTGAGCTTGCGATACCTGCCAGCCACACACACCAAAGGACCCTGCAGATCAATGGACACGAGCTTGAGGGGTTCCTCAACGCTGGCACATGGTATCTGGTAGTATTTCTCAAAGGTTTCCGCCTTAACTTTCGCCGGCTGATACTGTTTCTCGAGTAAACCTCGCGAGATTTCGATGCGCTTCTGATGGGCAGCCTTGGCGGGAAAGGCCTCCCGGTTTAAGTCCACCAGCTTCTCCACCTCGCCGCCCTCCAGGCTGTGCGTCACATCTATGTTGATCATCAGCCCGTTGGCATCGTATTCCTTGGCCAGCTTTTCGCAGATAATGGGATGAAGGATCAGTTTGACGGCCTCCTTAATGGGCACATCGGGGGGATTAGTGCCATCGACGGACGCTCCAAATTGTTTTTGCAGGGCGTACCACATGGCCAGCTGGCGCAGCTGCAAGACCATGGGCAAACTTATAGCAAGCACGATTTTTTGGCAATCGTATTTGGCAAAGTCCGAGGCGAGAATCCCCTGGAGCAGCTCCCGCTGAAAGTCCTCCGAAAATAGTCCCAAACAGGTGGAACAAGTGCTCAGGCGGGGTTTCTTAGTCGCTTGCTCTTCCGTGGATATGGTATCACCCACATTATCCTCATTTTCATTCACTTTTACATCCAACTGAGCATTTTAAAAGGAAAAGTAAACTCTTATCAGGCTGTCAAATAGCTTAAAATTCACATCACTCACCCTACGCAGAGTTGCCTTGATATCCTTGTACTCCGAGCCCCTGGCCTTCAAGTAGCGCAGCTGGCAGACCTCGCACACGCCGCAGGACCTTAAATAATCAATCAATTCCTGGTTTTTCATGGCTTCCTTTCAAACAAATCAAATATTTCCGTAAACAAAACGTGGGGAAAGCGGTTCACACGTTGACCAACACTAAAGCTGTCAGCTGTTAACCGGCGTTGATCAACACAGGTCTTGGAGGCGCAGATAAAAACACAAAATAATTGTTTTCATTGCGAATTTTCAGCAATTTAAGGTTTGTAATTCTTAAAATCACCATAACCGGAACTGAGAGTGTGTTATAGCTTTGTTAAACACAAAATAGCTAAGCCTAAAGCCATGGCTAACCACTTTTAGCCGTTGTTTATGGTTACGTCACAGAGCCCAGAGGGGAAAACTTGCAATGAAAGACTGAATTAAAGTTAATAAATGGTTATTTTTTCTTTGTAGACAAAATGTCGCTGACTCCCTTTCTGCGCCTGCCCTTGACGGATCTGACTGGCTGCCTGATCAACCATCAAACCTACGACAAATGCGGCAAATTCGAGATGAAGATGATGGAGTGCTTCGAGGCCTATGGCTTGGAGCGCGGAAAGCGCGAGTGTGCCGACCTCATTTCCGACTTCCAGGAGTGCGTTGGCATGCAGAAGCAACTGATGCGTTTCCACGTAAGTTTTCTCATTCCTATATATTAATTTTAAACTGCTAATATCCCTAAAAATTTAATTGCAGGCCATGCGAAACGAGCGCTATAAGCAGTGGCTCATGGGAGAGCGCAAGGGCTCGGAATTCTTTGCAGAACCACCTCGCGTTGATGCCTATTAGATGGGGAGCATATTTTCTCGAGTAATTGCATATTGTATAGCCGCAAATTGTGTAAAAATAAAGGAAATTAGAAAACCAAAATTGGTTGTCAATATAATCAGCTGCTTTGAGACAGGTTGGCAGGGCTCGCTAGAACCGACAGTCTGGTAGCACTGCCACTGAAAACAAGTTGGCAGCTTTAGTTTTGTGTTTGTTTCTGCGGCTGCCGAAAAATATATTATTTTAATATTTCTGCAAATTAAAGCACAAAAATGGGCACCAAACGACCCAATACGAGCGTGGTACTCTCCCAGGAGTCCAAGCGCAGCAAAAGCGACCTGATGGCCTACACGAATCGGGATAAAGCGCTCCTGGAGTCGGTAAGCGTGGTGGCAAGAAGAAGCATGAGGAGAATTTCCCTGAGAAAATTGTTTACTTATGCATTTTTACTAATTCTAGGGCGTAAGGCGGACTTCCAACCTGCAGGCGCCCATAATGCTGCTGGAGGGACATGAGGGCGAGGTCTTCACCACAGAATTCCATCCCGAGGGCGAGTTGCTGCTGTCCTCCGGCTTTGATAGGCAGATATGTGAGTGAAGTTTTAGCAGAAACTTGTTAATACGGCTTTAACTTTAATTTAAATTATATTTTAGATATCTGGCAGGTGTACGATGACTGCGAGAACGTTTTGGCCATGTCGGGACACAGTGGCGCTGTGATGGAGGCCCACTTTACGCCCGATGGCTCGCACATCTTCTCCTGCTCAACGGACAAAACGCTGGCCATTTGGGACATTGTCACCGGGCAACGGCAGCGGCGTTTCAAGGGTCACAGCAACTTTGTGAACAGCGTGCAGGGCTCGCGACGTGGCCAGCAGCTCCTGTGTTCGGCGAGCGATGATCGCACCATTAAGATTTGGGATGCTCGGAAGAAGCACGCCGCCCACACGCTCCAATCTCCATACCAAGTGACATCCGTGTGCTTTGGCGACACCGGGGAGCAGGTCATAAGCGGCGGCATCGACAACGAAGTTAAGATTTGGGATATACGAAAGCAGGCGGTGCTGCATCATCTCCGCGGTCACTCGGACACAATCACTGGCATGTCGCTATCGCCCGAGGGCGACTTTGTGCTCACCAATGCCATGGACAATACGCTGCGGGTGTGGGATGTGCGACCGTATGCGCCGGGCGAGAGGTGCGTCAAGGTCTTTCAGGGCCATCAGCATAACTTTGAGAAGAATCTGCTGCGCTGCGCTTGGGCGCCGGGCAGCGACAAGATATCCTCGGGCTCTGCCGACCGACATGTCTACATCTGGGACGTGAATACCCGAAGAATACTGTACAAGCTGCCCGGACACAATGGCAGCGTCAACGATGTGGACTTTAGTCCAAAGGAGCCGCTCATTCTCTCTGGTTCCAGCGATAAGACCTTGTACCTGGGCGAGATTGACGACTGACCGGTAGATGGGATGCCAAAGATGCGTTCTCTCTTGGACAGACCTTTGGAGAACAAGTAGGGTTCAAATTAAGGACTAAATGTAACAATTTAATGTGGATTAAACTAGCTTAGCGATGAATCTGAGTCGCTAAGTACTTAAACCTCTTAAAAAATACTTTTTCTAGGGAAATCTAATAGGGTACAAGGGTATTATGGGTTAGTGCCAACCGAGAATGTATGTAACAGGCAGAAACAGGCATCTCCGACCCCATAAAGTATATATATCCTTGATCAGCATCACCAGCCGAGTCGATTTAGCCATGTCCGTCTGTCCGTCCGTGTGAAACAACAGATCTCAGAGACTATAAGAGCTAGAGTTACCAAATTTGGTGACAACATTGGAATCTGTTGCACGCAGATCAAGCTAGTTTTAAAATTTGGCCACGCCCACTTGCGCCCTCAAAAATCATAAAAAACGGTTAATAAGCTATACTCGTTATTTTCGGGTTAAAGTTAATAGATACAATAAATGAATAAAATAGAGCGAACGTTTCCTGAAAATTTCAGTAAAATCGGATGATAAACATGGGAGATACTAGCAATAAGGTTAGAATTTTAACACACCGCCCTAAGGCACTGCTGTTGCAAGCTGTGGCCGACAGGTGGCGCATTCGAGCCTTGGCCGTGCGATATAATGGCGCCAACTGCAGAAGAATATAGCAAGAAATGATAAAAACAAACAAAAATATGGACAAACAAAAATACGGACAAATAAAAATTTTGACAAATAAAAATTTGGACAAACAAAAATTTGGACAAACAAAAATATGGACAAATTTTGAAAAATATTTTGTTTGACCAAATTTTTGTATAAACAAAATAAATTTTGGACAAAAAAAAAATTTGGAAATTTAGCAAAAAAAAATATTTTTTTGGCGCCGATCGAGCGGGTTTTTATGTGTTCCTATAAAATGTATCATTCATATTTAAGTATGACATTAAATTGTTTAGGTCGGGAGCTAATTCGAGAGGCGATTTATTTTAAGAAGTATAGAAGTACACTATTATAATGTATGTACAGTTTTAAATTGCCTTTTAGTGTGAAGCGCAAGCGTTTAGGTACCGGGTATCTTTCTTACTTGTTTTCTATTATAACTAAATCTACAAACGTGGCAAATATCCGGTTTTTTAATTTCCCAGAAGAAAGAATTGCTGATAACAGGCAAGGGAAAAACTGCATGATGACGACCATGACTCAGAGCGTGAAATAAATAATTAGAGCAATATATTCATCGTACTTTTGAGAGGCGCTATTATCACAAATAAGTTTTATTTTGGATTCATCAATGAGTTTTTTTTAAATAAGTTACAATTCGTTGCTGCTGCTGTGGCGGTGGATGATGATTTTTGTTAGTTATTTTATTATTATTTAATTTGTTTTTATACAGGCAGCGCACTTGTCCCTGCCGCAACGCTCGTCTTGAAGAGCTGCCCAAAGAACTTGAGACCCGTTGCCCCGCCGGGCACCATTCCCAGGATCATGAAGAGCAGAGCTATTATCTGGGCCACCGCAAACAGGACCGTAAAGGCCGTGCTCTTGGCCACCAAGGCGCAGTAGAGAGTCAACAGCAGACAGGAGCTGTAGGAAAGCGAAGTCAAGAGGCGCTGCTTGGAGAACATCTGGCGCAGAAAGGCCCCAAAGCCGGAGAGAAAGCAGAAGCTCAGGATGAAGAACAGGCTGCCCAGCGTGTAGAGCAGGGCGAACTTTCTCGCTTTCAGGATCAGGACGGGAATGTAGAATGTGGAAAGAGTCATGCACAGGCCGCCCATGCCCAGGCAGGCCACAAAGCCCACGATTCGCTGCAGGCGGGACTGCAGATAGCAAAGAATCTCCAATTACAATTTGATACCATTTGTTTATCTATAAACATTACCAATTTGGGGCAACAGGAGTCCTGGGTATCCTTTAGCCAGCTATTTTGAACCTCCGGCTCAGAGCCCTTGGAGAAAAAGCCCAAACTGGGCACTTTCAGTTGTGGCAGCTTCACATTGAAGCTCTTCTTCTGGTCGCTCTGCAGCAGCAGGTATTCGTCCAGGTCCGACTTTAAACTACTCATCTTCTTAATATTATTTATTTATAGGAAACAATGCAAATATTATTTATGATTTCGTGTCAGATTGGAAACAAAACAAAACAACAGTGTTACCTTAACATCTTCTGAGCAAAAATACCAAAGAAAGTGAAAAATGTGTGAGTTTTTTAAGTTTCCCGCCAAACGGTCACTTTAGAGCGCGGTTCGAATTTAACCGCGAAATTTGAGAAACAAAGTCTTTTAGTTATTATACATTTTATAATTTACTTAATAATTAAACTTAATTTGCCAATAACTCCTTCTGAAAATGCAGCAAAAATGTTAAGCATTCTTATTAGGTGTTCTTTCTTTTCGTTATTTATTAAACTTGAGGTTTTTCAGGAGTGTTAATTTCATGATTAGGCTAAACTTTAAAGATTTATTGTGACTAAACTAAGAGCGTCCCCAACATAATTTTTATACCCAAATGTACGTTAAAGCACCCCCTATCTATGTGTTTTTTTTTTTTTAATTTTTTGGAAGGGGCCGAATTAACAGAAATGTACCCAATAATTTAATATTAATTTAATAAAGGCTTAATAATGTTTTTGTTAGCATCGGGTTTGCAGGAAGAGTACGAGCAGAGAAATCTCTTTTTTCATCGCCAGCTTACAATTTAAATATTTCATTTTTGAATTTTTCAATCAATTTTTAAAAAGTGGTATTATTATATTCTCGCTTTAACAATATTCTCTCTAAACAATAATCAGGAATTCGAATGCTTCAGAGCACACGCACTGTTGCCAGCTTTATAAATACCTCTCTTATCAATCCGAATAGATGCCGGGTGCCCCTACGGAAGAATTCGGATGATTGCGGAAATCAGTGTATTAGAGACTTTCACCCAGCATCAGCATAGCATGTTTAAGCTCGGAACTTATTTTCTGTGCGCATTCGCTGCGTGGAATCTGTGGAATGGATCCTCGGCGGAGCATCACCAGTCGCGTACCGTATGCCTTCTGGATGATCCGAAACCGAATCACTGCGATAGCTTCTGCCTCAATGCGCTGCAGCCGGTGCTCAACAAAATTGCCAAGCGCCAGGATCAAGGAAGCAACCGAGATGCAGCCGTCGTAAGCGAGGGCCAGGCGAAACTGGACAGATTGGTGGCCAAGTTGGAAGAGCAACTACGGGGGCTGGAGGCCAAGATGGAAGGTCAACGTAAAGCGGTAGAGACCAAAATGGAAGATCGATTTCAGGCCCAGATAAGGGAGGTCAAGGCTTACCTGGATGGAAATCAGAGGGTGATACAGACCCAGCTAGATAACGTGGTGAAGAAGGTGGATGCAGTCATCGAAAGTAATACCGCGGCGAAACTGGACAAATTGACGGCTCAGCAGGCCAAGATGGAAGACGATCTGCGTGGGGTGCATACTAGGATCGGGGACCAAGTTGAACTGGAATCAAAACGTTTTGAAAAACAGAGCAAGCTAGAACGCAGCGTGGAGTTGATAATTACAATGCTGGATGCCCAACAAAAACTCATTGACGAAACATTCACGTGGATTAAGAATAAATTATCATCGAAACTAAAACCTTTTAGTCTCCATAAATCAGAAAATCTGTAGGCAGAAATATCATAAAATATCAAGAAAAATGTTCTACTTTGTTTTACCATGCTCTTGTTTTTTGCATAATAAAAGTGGTTCGTTATTTTTTCAAGCCTTTCCGTCTTTTCTGGTTATTGTGATACATTTGGAATGGTTTTTAAACTTAACGTTTTTTTTTTATTAAAAAATGCCAGTGTATTTTGCCAGTGTATTTTCAGCCCATACTGGCAAGAACAGGTTAAGAACCTGACTAATCTGTAAACGCGGACTCGAACCAATCGTTTCAGTTAGGCCAAAGTCTCAACCCGTTGTATGACAGTTTATGACCGTTTCTATTTGCAACAATATGGCAACATCGCGCTTCTCTTCTTGAGCCTTTTTTTGGTGCTTCCGGCCGTTTTTCTACAGAAATAGAGTTGCTGGCTCTGCCACAAATTGTTGTGCACCCATCTCGAGCGGTTTCAGTTTTTGCTAGAAGCCTGGAGCACCGAGAAATATGTACAACTAAAATGATTCCTTGAAATGTATGGCAGCATCAAATATTTTGAGCCTTTTAAGTGTGACCCTTTGCGGTGGGGGAGAAAATCTTTTCCTTTTTCAAGCGAGTTTCAACATTATGATCAGAAAGTCTGGCGAGCACACTGAACTTTTCCGGCTATTTAATTAAAAGTCTGAATGAATTTTTAAACTTATCTTACTTTTTAATAAGGTGAACGTTTGAGATCGTAATATCTTTAATATTGCTTAATAAAATGATGACAATTTGGCTTGAAAACTATCTGTAATTCCCACTAGCCGCTATTTTTAAATTTATCCCGCATTTGCCAATCGAAAACCCGCTAGATCTAGTGGGAAAATAGCTAAGGTGGCAACACTGGCGCGGACACAACAAATTTTGAATCAGTAAAATTCGTGCCTCGACACGAACGAACAGGCGTCGGTCAGCGGAAAAAAAAACAGCAACAACAAGAACGGCGGCGAGGCGATTAAACAAAACGCCGCCAAAACACACACAGAGAAAGAAAGAAAAAAATTATTGTTATTATTATCTGTGAAAAAAATAAAAATAAGAAGGCAAGTTCCCCTCTTTCTCTCACTCGTTTCAATACCCCCCTCGCACCCTGGAAAGTGTTTGTGTGCCTGTGTGCAGCGGTGTATCTGTGTGTGTGTGTGTGTGCGCTACTGTGTTTGTGTGTGGAAATGCATTAATTACACCAATACCAAGGCAGATGCAGCAGCAACGACAACAACAACAACAAGAGAAGAGTTAATATAAAAATACACAACATCAAATACAATATAAAAAAAAGGAAAAAATACAAACAAACATAAAAACAAAGGCAGCCAACAAAAATGATAAAAATTTAATTTTTTTATTGTTTTCAATTGATTTTTGTGATGCTTTTCCTGCCGAATGAAATTCGCCAAGGGATTAGGCAACCAAAAAATCACAACAGCAACAACAACAACACAATTTTCCAATAAATCCTAATCAAAATCGGTTAAATTTTGGACTCGGATCGGTTTTTACATCGCTTTTTTCGAACCACAGAACTCTGAACGCGACGCGTCCGTTTATTTGGCTTTTTTTCGGAGGTTTTCGAAAAAGCAAAGCCAGCAAAAATGCGAAACTTTCGAATACAGTCCAATACGGTTTTAAAATAAATAAAAGAAAGCCAGCGAGGAAAGGATCCTCGACGATCATCGGCCAGGGAAAGCCTCTTCAAATGGTGTAAGTATTTTATTATAAGAGGTTTCAGAGGAAAAACTCCAGAAAGTCAGTCAGGAAGTTTCCAGGGCAGGCGGAAAAACGATTAGAAAACTGGTTAGACCCTTTGGTTTATCGGGAAAAATTTTTTTTTCTAATTTTTTAAATTATATGCCTGGTTGATATACAAAATTAAAATATTTTTCAAGAAATGTGTAGACTTGGAAAGTATTGTAGGGAATCTATAAAAAAAAATCCAAAAGATGTCTTTTTTAAAAACAATTACTTGACTTAAAAAAAAAAATTCAGAGAAAGACTACAGAAATTTAAAAAAATAATAAATATAGAAAATATGTAAATATTACTAAAAATTTTAATAAAATTTAGGTTATTTGCATAAAATATGTTGAATTTGAAATTTGTTTTAAAATTTCTTGTAAAACTTGGGAAACTTGAATACTTTTCAAACTTTCTGCCTAAAAATTACTTAAAAATAAAGTTTTCTTTATTTGGTAAAGATTTAGCTTACGTAGTGTACATTTTCCAATACAACTCAATAAAAACAACTTAGATAAACAATAAGATCTTCATTTCTATATGGTAAACCACTCAAACATCCCCAAATTAAAAGACTATTGTTTATTTTTATTAAAATATGTTGCAAAATGTCCTAATGATTAGCTTCTATATAAAAGATACACGAACAAACTTGTAAAAATACGAAACCTAATATGTATCTACTTCGTTGTTTGGTAATCGAATAGGCAAATGGTTCGCTTTTCTTCAGGAACTTTCCAGTTGGTCTTCCCCGAATTTGCACCATCATTAACAGCAGCTTAGGCTCGTTCGATTTATATATAGAAATTTAAATTCAGGGAAAGATCAGTACTATCAGTTCGGAGTAATAAGAAACGCAATAAAAAATAACACATGTATTTTCCACATTTCTTTGCAGCTCTCAACGCAAATGGTAAGAAAGGAAAGCTGGTAATAATCAATAATAAAACCCAGAAAATATATAATATCAAATTATTAACCTATGAAAAATAATGAAAAAGAGTGATAAAACCGAAAATTTCCATAAGAAAAGTGTTTAAAGAGTGAATAATATTTAAAAGGAAAAATAGTGTAAAATAACCAACAATGCCAATAATATAACAACTAAAAAAGAGTTAAAATGCCTAAAAAACCAAATAAAATTTAAAAATATTTAAAAACTAGTGTTATTCATTTAGAAAATGGATACAAAACCCTAAACATTAATTACTTGTGCTTGAAAACAGTTTTTAAAGGATTTTTAAGATTTTCGAAGAAATTACAAAGAATTCTGGGATACAGATTCGTGTTAAACCTAACAAAAAACCTATCAAAATAGTTTTTTACTGAAAGATCCCTTTCCAAGTTTTTAAAAACCCAAGAAAATTTAAAAATATTTAAAAACTAGTGGTATTCTTATAGAAAATGGATACAAAACCCCAATCATTCATTACTTGTGCTTGAAAACGGTTTTAAAAAGTTGTTTAAGATTTTCGAAGAAATTACAAAGAATTCTGGGATACAGATTCGTTAAACCTAACAAAAAACCTATCAAAATAGTTTTTTACGAAAAGATCTGCCCAATATCTTTAAAAAAATTCTAGAATTTTGAAAATCTAATGAAGAATTCTCCATCCTGTAAAAATCGGTCTCAAAATCTTGCTAAAAATCTTGTAATTTTCACGAAAAACTTTTCGTTTGCAGGGAAGAATTCTTCCCTCCTTCTTCTTCTTCCTCGTCTTCTGCTGGCGATCTACAGCAATTGGCAGTACTGCGAGTACAAAGAAAATGGCACAAAAAAAAAAGAAGAAGCAGACCGAAAGCAGCGACGCCGACCGAGACAGAGACGCCTCTGCCGACAGCGGGCAGCAATTAACTCGAAAGCAAAGAATTTCATCAGAAATTCAAAGCACACACACACACAGGCACACGCACACATCCGCAGTCTGGTATACGAATACAACGGAGCGGATGACGTGCAACGGGCTGAAAATAACGAACGGCAGCGACGCCGACTGAGCTGAGGCAGCGAAGAGAGACGTTGGAAATTTGTAGCGAAAAATCCAGGCTGACAGCTCCCCCATCGTACGAAAAAGTAACATGGCGACTATATATAAACCCTGCATATACATGGCTCCCGCTTGCTGTGTGTGTGTGTGAGCTCCACAAACTACAAAAACGAACAACGCAAAATAAACGGCAGCGACAGCAGGCAGAGCGATAGAGAGCGAGAGCCAGTTGCCTGAGTTCGAGCAGGACAACCGATAAGCGACGAAGAGTGGTGGAGAGAAATTGTCGTGTCGCTTTGAAAAATCGATTCAGCTGCTGCTGCTGGCGTGCGAACGGGACAGAGCGATGCAGTAAAATTGCTTTTTTCTTACTTAACCCGTTTGGTGTGCGTGCGCACATACTGTGTGTGTGTGTGTGTGTGAGTTTGGGGAGAGAGAAAAACTACAAAGTTGGCGCGGCATGTGGTGGCATCCATCCATCCCTGGCTCCCCCCCACCTCTCTGACTCTTTCTGGCTAATGCGGTCGAGCGGGGCTGCTTCTTCTTGTTGCCTATGGATGTATTCGTGTTGGTGTGTGGTCACGTAGCTACAAAAACAAAAATACATACTAAATACATACGAAAACTGGTTTTCATTTTTCTTGCTGCTGCTGCTGCTGGCAATATTCATGAATTCTAGTTAAAAACGCCTGACTTTAATGGGGTTTTTCGCCTCTAAATAGAAGAAAAACTGAAAAATTAATGCCTTTTCGGGCTTTTTGAGATATTTGTGATTTCTGATTCCTCAAAATGGCGGAATCAGAAGCAGAAAAACGCAACGCACACGAGAAAATTTCATTTGCAGCGCAAAATTTCATAAATTCTTGCTTTTAAAAGTTAATCGCCTTTTGCTACAGCAGCGGGGTGGTGAAAATTGTGCGAATTTGGCCAGTGTCTCTCTCTCTCTTTTGTGTGTGTCTGTCTTATTTCCATTTTCCCAGCTTTTCAGCTATTCCCGTTTCTTTTTTGCTGCGAGCCGCACCCCACCAGTTCTACAAAGCGACTGAAAATCGCGCAGCACTGCGGCCCCAACAAAGCAGCTCTTCTGGCGCGAGCAGCGCCGCCGGCAGCGGGTGAAACTTTCGCGCGATCGGCTGAGGCCACAGGCCCCATGCGTTAGAGCGGTACGACCAGCATTTGCGCAGGCACTGTTTGTTCAGCAGCAGCACACAGAGAGAAAATGTATGGGTGATTTCCTGCTGCGCCCCCAAAAAAAAAGAAAATACGTAGGAGATTTAGACACGACGAGAGGCTACAAAACTACACACGATTTATGGAAGAACGTGCAACAACAAAGCCAAAGCTGCTGCTGCTGCTGTCGCTAGCACCCCATACAAACTACATAACCATTTATAAATATACACACAGAGCCGCACAGACGAGAGATACTCGTTTTCCATGTACCAGAGAAAAAAGTACCAGCTATAAATTCTTTATGTACACACGGTACATAGCACACACACAACCACAACGCCCATGTCCCATGTATTTTGTGCGCTGAAGCAGCAACAACAGCTGGCTATCTCGCTCTGACAACCACGTCAGACGGTTGGCTGGCAGTGCAAACGTCAATTATAAGCAAACATACAGAGCGGCAACGTTGCCGATTTTCAGCTCAACGCGCGGGAGAGCGAGCGGGATGGAGGCAGAGCTCAGCTCAGCGAGGTTGCCACATTTCAGCTGTTGTGTGTTGTTCTTGTAGTTTCCATGCTGCTTTAATGCATGGAATTTTAACATGCTGTACCTCCAGTCCAGTCCAGTAGTCCCCGTCCCCCTTCCCCAGCTACCCACTTCTTCCAGGGGGTGGAAAGGCAGGCAGCGCAAGCAGCCGGCAGAGGCAGAGGCAGCGGGCGAGCAGAAGGGGGATTATAATAACGTGTGCTGTCGACGTCGCTGCTCGCATTTTCCACCTTCTCGCATGTTGTGTATTGTTGTTGTTCTTGCTGCTGGCAGTGGGGAGGAAATGGCCCTATACAAGATAAAGTATCTTTGTATCTGTAAGATAAAGTATCTTTGTATCTGTATCTGCAGCTTAAATTGGCGAGCCTGAAGATAGATCTCTCAATAAATTTAAATTGAACAAAATTAAATCTAGTTGAATTAAATGAGAAAACATATTTTTAGTTGCTAAATTAAGGCAAATTGGCATAAGTGACGACAAAAAAATAAAAATAAAAGCACACAAAAAGAAATCAAGCGAAAAAAATAGTGCATATAATCAAAACGGAAAAGAGTAAAGTTATCTTTTAATTTAATTTCTTAAAAGAAAAGTCCCCTGTAAAAATAAAATGGTGTAAAGTGTTTAAACAAGTGTTAAAGTGCCTGAAAAAGCTATACAAATAATAGCTAAAAATCGGAAAAATTAAAAAATCAAAAATCTAATCGAAATATAATTTTCCTCCCCATTTTCTCCCCCCAAATATAGTGCAAAAAGTGATGCAAATGAAGCAGAAGAAATCGGAAATATATAGTTCCAATAAAAAAAGTATAAATATATCTGCATAAATATCTAAAACAAAGCCAACTATCCAAGATATATAATTCATATAAAATATATATAATATATAATGTGCGTAATGTTCAATAAAAAGAAGAAGGGAGACTCTCCCTCCTCCTACAGGCGTTAAGTAATACGTGGCATTCGATCGCGATCGCGCAATGCTAATCCTAAATCGATGTGGATTCTGTGCTGTGAGTGTTCCGTTGTCGAAACATGGTACGCGACAGTAGCCGTAACATTTGTTTTGGAAAATTAGCCGAAACTACGACGCCGCCGCACCTCCAACAACACCTCCAACACCAGCAGCAGCCTCATCAGCAGCAGCAGCAACAACAATTCGTTGTGGATAGCAGCAGCAACAGCATTAACAATAACAACAATAATAACAACAATATTAATAACAATAATCAGAAATTAAAAAGGTAAGATTCGAGGAGTATTTCTCATAAAGAAAGTATAATTTTCATGAATTTGTATTCTTTTATTTTGTATTTTTTGGATTTATAGTCATTAAAATACTTTATAACAAAAACTTGTTTTTATTTTTCTTTTTAAATATTCTACAAAAATACTAAATAAAATTCTAGCAGATACTAGATTTTTTTCAAGTTCATTAGGTTACAATCAAAAATAATCCATATTAGTTTTTAGAGGAATTTCCACCAAAGAACTAGATTTTTCATGAAGTCCTTTAGTGTCTATCTGCTCTTGATTATAATCAAGGTAACCTTCATAACTTTCCTTGAAATAAAGTTTTAATATAAGAAAAAGATACAATAATATATATTTCCTTGAACAACACCTTTTCCAAGGTTTAAAATCCTAACTCACTATCCAGAATTAATAAGGTTTTCTAATTTACAAAATGTTTTAATAAAGGATACAAAATATGAATTTACAATGACAAACTGAATTTTATCTTTTATAGTGACACTGTAAACTGAAGCTTTCTTAGAGAACTTTTCAATAATATATTAAAATCAAAGACATAATTTTCTTGCCATATAATAGAACCTTTTCTTACAACGAACCAAATGTATCCGAATTCAAATTACTTTTTAGAGAATTGACAAAAGATGGCTTTCGTCTCTAAACTATAACTCGCAGCTAAGCCAATCCGCTGCATGCGTGTGTGGGTGCCCCTGCCTAAATGCCTCTGTCACGATTGCCCATTTCAGAGTTTTAGTTTTGGAACTACAAAAAAAAAAAACCTCGGCGATGTGTATGTAAATGGTGCTAGGTATCTTTCAGATGCCAGCGTAGCTACTTGTATCTGCTGCTGCTGCTGCGCTGCTGCCCACACGAGGCCGTTCTTATCATCAAGTGTGTGTGGGGATACGGAGCGTGCATTTCCAGGCTGACTGCCTGCCACCATCCCTGAGATACAAAACCTAATAGCTGGCCTGCCCAAAAAATAAAAAAAAAATATAAAAAAGAATGCGTAACTCTTTTACCTTGACTTGTCGTCGTGTCTTGGCTTTTCTACTCGCATCCAAGTATCTTTTACCTGAGTGGATCCCACCATTCTGCTTTTTTGCCGTTTGCTACGTGTACAAAACCGCAGCAAACGAAAAGAATCAAGAACCGAGAATAGAGAATAGAGAAAGAGCCAGAGCCAGAGCCAAGAAGAGTCAAGGGAATGAGGCGGCGAGAGATAGTCGGACATGTGGCAATGGCTGCTGTGTGTGCCTGCTGCCGCCTAGAAGATACTCAGATACTCTCTTCTACCTCTACCGCTACCTCTACCTCTTTCTTCCATCTCCCTTTTATTGCGTAATATTTTTCTTATAATTTCAGCGCCCCTTGTGTGTTGCGAGGCCTAACCGTGGAACCTCTCTGAGTAATTTGTTTTGTTCTTATGCCTGCTTTTTTATATTTTTTATATATTTTTCGGTTTGTGAGTCAAACAAGTTTTTGTTCGGGGCCCCCCCCCCCCTTCCTTCCTTTCTCTATTTTTTGTTGTTTTCCGTGCAGTGCAAAAGTCAAACGTTTTAATTGCTTCATTAGGCACAGTCGCCGCCGAAATGCTTTTTCCAAAGCCGAGACTAGACCAACACATGTTGTGTTTACTGTGTTTTTTGTGCTGCTGCTGCTGCTGCTGCTGGTGCATTAAACCCGCATCAATGTCAGACAACAGCAGTAGTGGGCAAACCTCGCATTTAATAGTTTTGCGGTAATTACCAACACAAATCGTCGAATCGACGCGGTTCAAAACCAGACGCTCTGTGCTGTGTTGTTTCTGACATTGACAATGAACCGAAAGCCAAGAAGTGAGGCAGCAGCAGCACCAGCAGCAGCTAGCTGCTAACCAGACCCCAAAAACCAGACAAACAGCCCGAAATAAATTATAGTTTCAGCTGCAAGCTTGAATTACGCACTTTTTCGGTGGGTTTTTTATTTTCTTTTAATTTTTATTATGAACTCTTTTATTTGTCCATTATTTTGGCTGAGTACTTTGCACTCTGGTAGCCGAGCTAGCTAGCTCACAATATGCGTTTTGTTTATTTCTAGCTGAGTAATCGCGTAACATTCGCCGCAAAAGAGAGGCACAGCAGCAGCATTGTTGTTTGAACTTTTTCTAGGGCGTTGTTTTTTGATTTTTTCTATTATTTGTGTGTGCTTTATTTTGTGGTCTCTCACCTTGAAGTGCGTTTACATGTTCAGGTGCAAATCTTTCAAGTTCTCTCACTGAATGTATTGGTTTAGGTATTTTTTAGGGTATTTTTTTATGGTAATTATATGAATATTGGTAGATTTTTAACGTATTAATATCAGAGATAAGATGATCTTAATTTGTGCTTAGAATATCATTGTTGAAAGGATAGAGTCCTAAAAATTGATACCAAAAATGAGGACTGAAAATGAACACCAAAAATTAATACCCAAAATGAACACCAAAAATGAACACCTAAAATAAAAACGAAAAATGAATCCCTATTTATTTGGGTTCCTTATTAGAAATTATTATTATTGGTGATACTTTTTGGGGTTAATTTATGGAATTTATTTTAAGGATTCATGTTTGGCGTTCATTTTTCGGGATTCATTTTGGTAATATAAATGTTTCGATTCACTTTGAAAAATCACTTTCGTTATTCATTGCAAAAAAATCCAAATTATACCCATCGCCCCCTCCCAAAAGATCCTTGATCCGTCGATTAGCATTTGGAAATGATTTTATAGTTTTAATAATGGCCCACATCTGGGCAGGCGCGCTCGTCCGATGATTCCCCTGACCCACGGAGCGCCCGACGTCAACTTGGATCACTTTATTAAATTGAATTTCGTGTTTCGCTTTTTAACACGAGATGGCAAGCAAGGCAGCGAGAAACAACAATAATAATGATCTATATCACATTTTATACACACTAATAGGTGTGTGTGTGTGTTGTCTGTGTGTAGACAATTTTTTGTAGTGCTTTTGACTCGTTTCAATGTCATGTTACATTTATATATTTGTTGCTCTTGTTAATGTTGTTTTTTTCTGTATTATTGTTTTTGTTGAACGAACAACAGGCACACGAGAATTCTGCGCTCGATTTTCATAGTTTTTGCTGTTTGTTCTTTTTGGCATTGAGGTTCTCTTTATTTTCCGAGAGGCGCAAAGCCAAAAAAGTAGATTAGATAGAGCAGCGAGCAGCGAGCGTCCTACGAAACCTGTAATTGCCACAGATACATTTACTTTATTTCGTTTATTTTCCAACTTTTTCTCATTTGTTGTGTGTGTCTAGTCTATTTTTGAGAATCTTGTTAACAAACTTTGAAGCACAAATAAATAGTGATAAACTTTTCGAGGCAATGGGAGGCTTTTCAAGATACCATTAAAAGTTATCTAATAATTGTATGATTTCTTATTGTATTTTTTCATAAGGGAAATCCCAGCATCAATCACATCTCCCACAATATATACTGTATTTGTACGAGTATATCTAAAATCTATTTACTACAGAATGCAACTCAATTATTTTCTATTCCCAATAATTACCATACCATTGTACTTTCGTACTTGATAATTATTCAAATGTTTAGTCACTGCTTGTGGCGTGTTTTTGTTATTTTTACGCTCTATCACCGGGGGGGTCTGGTGGTGAAGGACGGGGGTTACTCGGGTTACTCATCCATCCATACTGGCTGGCTGGAACAGAACCCAATCCAGAAACAGAACTCTATAACCATAACCACTCTCTCACACACAGTTGTTATTATTGTTAGAACCTATATATTTTCACTCGCTGTTTATTTTTGTTTTGTTTTTTTTTGCTCGATAAGGTCCGGGTGGCAATTTATTTCACTGACTTTGAATTTTATCTGCAAAGTGCTTATTATTATTATATTTATAATGAAGCACATGGCTGGCCATATTTTCCTGGTGCGATGGGTGTTGCATTGGAGTTTTTAGGTGTTTTGGAGTGAATCATCTGAGGAAAAACTCTAGAAATTTAAGAATATTAAGAATATTCTTAAATATAAGATGAATTCAGCTCATGGAAAGCCAAACTGATAATAAACAAGTTTAAATATGCCTAGTTTTGATGAATTGCGATAGTATTAGCTTGAATTATACAAATAACAATATAATGTTTCCAGGAAAACAGTAAATTAAATGTTCTCAGTGAATTTTAAATCTTTCCTATATATATTTTTTCTAAAAATAAATTCCTAGAAGAATGTATACCAAAAATTAATTCATTTAACTTGAATATGACCCTAAACTCCAATACTATATCTTCAGACTTTTAAAAGCATTATCTTTAAAAAATCATAGTTTCAAAATACTTTAAAATAAAATTAGAGCTTTGTTAATATTTCTTCTTTCTTTTAACAATAAAAACTAATTTCCTCGAATGCCTAAACAGCGTTTTATAGCCCCTTTCATATCGCATATCGCATACCGTTTTTGTATATATATTTTGAGTACGTTCAGGAACGCCAAGCTATAGAAATCAAGGCGGAAACGGGGGGAGCTGGGACTTGGGACTGGGACTGGGACTGGGAATGGGGGTCATATTATTGGCGGTTCGGGCGAGTTGTGCAATTATTTTTCATATGGCCAAACATATTCCGCTCTGCTCCGTGTTATTGCTATTGTTTTGCCTGGCAATGCACATTTCATTGTTTTTTTTTGTTTTTTTTTCGTGCAGTGTCGTAATGACGAAAAACAATAACAAAATATGCCAAAAAAAAGAAGAAATAAGTGCCGTGCAATAGGAGGAGGATAGAGATATCACATACTAAGTAAGGGAACGAGCAACGTCATCGTCGAGTGTCTGTCGGCGATGCGATAACTCAGCTTTTGTATGGGAAATTAGAAAATTCCCAAATAATTTCACACATGAGCTGAGCCCTGAGCCCTGAGCTCTGAGCTCTGAGCTCTCGGAGCTAACTCTGGGCTGGAGAAGATGTATCTCTGAGGTAGGGGAGTGATGTGGTGCTCGAGCAACGTTGCCGCTCTTCACACACGGTGACAAAAGGTGCTAAAGAACCGGACAGACAGACACACAAAAGATTATCATCAAGGGGCGATTGTGTGGATGTGTTCGTGAGTGCTGCGCGGCCAGCAAGAGAAGAAACCGAAGAAAGACAAAGAAGGGGCTCAGAGCAAGAAATCGATTATTATTCCAAAAAAGAGCTCGCTGACGAACGAGCTCGCAAGAATATGGCCATAATAATATTACAGAGAAGCATTCTGAGGAGAAAGAACATATACTAACTCTCCTATAGACTCGAAACATGTGGAAAAATGGAAATAAAATATGAATCTAGGATGTGGGTTCTATTTGTTGTTAAATATATTATATGAAAGAACTTTCTGGAAGAATTTCTGTTATAAAAGGTAGGAAAGGTAGGGATTGGGATCAGGCTCCGATAAAACATTTTGGTCCTTCGAGCCGGATGATGACTTGTTGAATAAATAATTAATCATCCTATTCGGTACTCTCCAGTATTGTCTTAAGATAAAGTGCATTAAATATTATAAAAAATTATTGCGAGGGCATCATCTGTGTTTATAGTGGACTTTTCAAGGGATAATAAATAATACAAGAGCTCTCATACAATCCTAATATATAAGAATATATATATTATAAGAAAGAAATTTTTGAAAGAATTTCTGTAATAACAGGAAGGAAAAAGTAGGGGTTGGGATGAGGCTCAAAGAACAACATTTTGGTCCTTCGAGTCGGATGATGACTTGTTGAATAAATAATGAATCATGATATTCGGTACTCTCCAGTATTGTCTTAAGATAATGTGCATTAAATATTTAAAAATTATTGCAAGGGCATCATCTGTGTTTATAGAGGAGTTTTCAAGGGATAATAAATAATATAAGAGCTCTCATACCATCCTAAGTATGATTAATAATAAATGTAGTTACAAAGTATAAAAAGGAAAGCATCATCTGTGGTTAATCTGGCTATAATGGAGTATATAAAGAAAGCGGAGAAGGATGGTGTTGATGATGACGGCTCTCGGGCTTAGTTTGCTTTACTTTATTCTGGACCTCCTCGCTTGGTGTTCTGTTACCTGTTTTTTGGGTTTTCTGTTGTAGTTCGGTTTCAGTTTATTGATAACCAGTTGGGACCTAAGAACTGGACGTGGACCTGGACTTGGGATTACGCTTATGATGATGATGATGGGGCTTGGGTGACGTTGTTAACCGGTTTCTTTACAGAAAAAGGCCCATTATAAAGGCCCGAGAAGAGATCAGGTGCATACATAATAATAATAACGCTGCAGCAAACTGAAAATTAAGCGACATTGTTGCAGCAATTTTCAACGTATGGCTTCGACTTGGAGATACAAGAAAAATATTAAAACTAAAAAATAAAGGAAGGCAGAACAGAACTGAAAAAGATACACGGACACAGATACAGATACAGAGAGCTGCAAAGATACAGATACACAGCATTCACACACACACTTGGCGAAAAAAACTATGGCTACAAAGCGACACACACGGCGAAAAGCAAAGCGAAAAAAATTTGTGCTGAACGTGCTGCTGAGCGAGTGAAAAGCGGCAACGTCGCCTTCGCCGTCGCTTTTTCGTTTGCAATTTCGCATCTAACAGATACAATAATATACCAAAGCAGAGGCAGCAGCAGAGGCAGAGTCAGCAGCAGCAGCAGCAGCGGCGGCGGCAGAGAGCCAGCTGTAGACGCTTGTTTTTCTTGTTTTTTTTCTGCACGCACACAACTTGCCTTTTGCTTGTTTTCAATTAGAGTCGAAAAAAGAAACGTGAAAAAAAGAGAGAACGAAGAAAAAATACAAGCAGCGCTTGTGGTTGTTGTTGTAGCTTGCAAATATACCGCACGTTGTGTAAACATCAGTCGCTGTCGACGTCGGCTGCGACGTCAGCTTCGATTGTGTATGTGTGTGTGTGCAGCTTTTGTGGTCGCTGCTTTTGTAGGTTTTCTTCTTCTTCTTACTTGCCGTCGTCGTCGTCGTCGCCGTCTTGTGCTTCTTCTTCTTTTACAGCAACTGCTTTATTTTTATGCTGGCATTTTTTTTGCGGCACTTGAAATTCGCTCACTCGCTCGCTCTGCCTTTGCAGTCTACCTGTCCCTCTCTCTCTCTCTCCTGTAGCTCTCTCTCTCTCTCTGTTGCTCTGCTCTCTTTGTCGTTTAATTGCAAATGAGTCATGCACACACATACACACCACACACGCAACTGCTTGAAACGCCACACACACACACATGTATAATTCAAAGTCCATGCTTGGTCAGCAAAAAAATAAAAAAACAAAAGAGAAACAACAGGAAAACGAAGAAAGGAAGTTAAGTTTGGGAAGCCGAAGTTTTGATACCCTTTAAGTTCCAATGAGAGCTTAAAAATATGCCAGATTTAGAGGATATTCTGCTGCTAAGATCAGAGTGACCGTATTTTGAGTTATAATTCATAAAACGAAGATATGTAATATATAATTCATAAAACGAATATATTTTAGTTTAGTTTCTATTATAAAAAAGTAGTCCTATTTGTATAAAAGTTAAAATCCATCTTAAATAAAATTAAACCATTCGATCTAAAATGCCACGAATTTATCTTAAAAAATATCAAACTTATGGCCCCTTGTATCTATTATTTCTATGGCAGCTATAAGATATAGGAGAGAATGCTATATTGAAAGTTTTAATCAGATAGTTTTGAAAACTAAGAGACTCTGATGTGGAATTAGACAGCCAAACCTCTCTAAATCTAGTCGCCTGGTGTTGCTGGTCCTAGCTAGGACTAGTATTTTAAATACTAGTATTTAATTTGAATTTTTTAATTAATTTAATTTTAATTTTAATACTCTCTCTGTTAGGGTATCAAGAATATAAATAAAATAAACTGGGTATTTCTGGCTGGCTTTTAATCAATTGCAAAAGAGAAGCAGACAGAAAAAACCGCGTGTGCAGGAAGCAAGTGCTTGAAGTCCAGCGCCTCTGAAAGTCCCACTACGCTATACTGATAAATAAATAAATAGACTCAGTCAACATCTTGAGATACATCTCATCCTGTATCCCGTATTTTCTCCCTCCCCCCTTCTGGGAGTTTCCGCCTTTGGGAACAAAAGATTCGTACTCCCCCCTCCTGCGGAATTAAAATCCAAATAAAAATCTGGGGAGCAAAGAAAGAAATCGCTGGCGAGATCAAAGCGTTTTGGGGCAATTGCCCAAATTTGCTATTTGTCAAGTCGAGAGCCCTCGTAGAAGCGAAGCTGCGGCTTAAATGGGGAATTTACTTTGGTTTAAAAAGGGAATTTTATGTTTTGTGGGGGGAATTAATGGGAATGCGAAATAAATTGGCAAAGTTTTTTTTTTTTTTTGTTTGTCCAACAGAAGTTGAAATTACATTAGGCATTCAATTAAGGGTAAATAATTATAAAGGAATTACAAGGGCAGGATTTAATAGAGAAGGAGTCTTTTTAATGGATATTTATACCCTCAAATATGGAAAAAGAAAAACCCCATCCACTCAACATTGGAAGTTACCAAAACGAATTTAAATAAATAAATACAAATTTTATTAAAATGCTTTCCAAAGCTCTAATAAATTGATTGGATTTTGAAAGATAGT
This sequence comes from Drosophila tani, assembly GCA_008042535.1. Classification (NCBI taxonomy): domain Eukaryota; kingdom Metazoa; phylum Arthropoda; class Insecta; order Diptera; family Drosophilidae; genus Drosophila; species Drosophila tani. Next base: position 144,626 of record VNJO01004625.1, read on the forward strand.
TAAGGTAAATAAAAATATTCATTATATTTGCCAAATCCAATCTCCCCAAATATCGAATTGCATAAAACAAAACTTTTTAAGCAAATATTACAGGCAGCGGCGCCGAGTTGGCAATTCCAATTTCAAATATTACATATTTAATGGGCGTGGTGCTTTCATATGCCTTTCTTTTCTTTTTTTCCTGCCGCTTTTTTTGGTATTTATTCCTATATATTGGACACATTTCTCTTTGTGCAATTTGCATGTTTCATTTAATTTGTGGTTCTCGATGTTTTGTTTTTTGTTTTCCAATTAGCAAAGCAATTTAAAATAATGATTAAAAATGTATTTTACATCAAAAAAACGATTCCCGCAGACTACAAAACAGCTGACAAGTGAAAAATGCAATACAAAGGGGAGAAAAGATTATTAAATTGTTACGTGAATTTTGAATGGAACGCATATACTATATACTGTGTGTGTGTCTTAATTGTTATGTACTTAAAACACATAACATTTATTTATCCCGCGTATACAATAAGATAAAATACATAAAGCGAGAGAATTGAATTAACGACCAACAACATCACGCATACGCCCCGTGTGCCAATGGTGATGATAAATAAACCGAAAAGCTCACCCACAATTCTGATGGCGGCGGGGGCTCTTTAGCTGGCCCGCCATTGCAATTGCAATAATTGACAATAATTTCAGTAATTATTCCGTAAATTACTTTGATTTTTTCCCCCCACATATTCACCCATCATCATATACACTTTTATCTACGCCACCACCCACTCAGTCATATGACAATAGCTGGCGGGGCGGATTCTCCTCCCTTTCTGCCAACTTCCGCCGCTATATAAATCAGTTTACTAATTATTTATAGACAGCAGAAGAGCACTGTCAGCTATAATAATAATAATAATAATAAAAATCCCGCAATTATCGAAAATATTTGTCGGTGCCCCGTCACCAATTGCTCATCCAAAAGTTTCCCTCTATTAAATTGATTTCAGAGTCACATCACGTGCCCCTAGATGAGCCACTCCCTAGGTTCTTGAACATAAAGTAGGAAGCATAGAATGCTATAGGAAATCTAAATAATGTTTTTGAATACATTTTTGGCAAGGATCCTTATTAGTTCAAGGAAGGGCTTCAAAAAAACCCTTATTTTAAGAAATCTTCATGGAGTTTATTTGCTGTAAAACGAAATAACAGTCTGGCTAGAAAGTGCCCCCGGTAGAAGTGTTCCAACTGTAGTTCTTCTAGCGCTCCCCTGCTAATTGTTTTTGATTAGTTTGTGAGAGGGCGTTGCGACCCGCATGACTGACTTGGCTTGGTTCGGTTCTTCGGTTTCCTTCGGTTCTTCGGCCAATGAGAGGGCCGTCTTTCATTGCATTTCAAGCGAATTGAGGCGGCGGCGGGAGGTCATTGCTCTCCCTCTGTCTCCCTCTCTCTGTATTTCTGCCAGACCCTTGGGCTCGGCTCTTGGCTAGAGATAGATAACTCCATCTGCAGCCGAAATAACAAAAAAAAAAAAAGCACACGTCACGCGACTGACACAAGCAACCTGCAAAATGCCAAAATATTTTGCACTTGTTAGGCAATCCGTGCCAGACTTTTGGTGAGGGGATTGGAAATGGAAATGGACTTGGTTTTGGCAGTAGCTGTGTGAATGTGGAGATTGAGATTGCCAGACAAAGTCCGAGTCTGTCCGCTCTGGATGGGCGTTTCAAAATGAATTTGCTGGGTTTTTTTTCTCGTTTCTAGCGCTGCAATCATTTATTTTTCACGTTTCTAGCGCTCCAATCATTTATTTTCCGAGCCTCTAGGGGGGTGTCTCTAGTTTAGCCAAAAATTTAAGGAGCTTTTGAAGGTAAATCTCAATAACAAATACCCAAGAACATAAACAAATCGCAGCTTATCGAAATTTTCGATATTTTCTAGAATAAAAATCGATTTATCGACCATTAACATTGATGTTTTCTCAGATATACTTAAAACATTAGAAAATATCACTAGATTTTTTAAAGTAACTGAAACGACGTAAAATTTACAACTTCTTCCTTTCAAGTATCAATTTTTACGCACCTTCATCTCTAGTAAATCGTTAAAAATACCAAAAAATCGATAGGTATTGATAACGTATGAATAATATTAGGATTTCTCAATAAGAACCTCTTCTCTTAATTAATAAACCTAATATTGTAACTAAAAACTCATATAATTTCCATTTTCTCTTTTTGAATTCCTCTCAAACATCAATTACTACTCACTTCTTCCATCTCTAATAGGAGCAATCGATGGCATCCCTTTTGCTCTTCACATCTCTAGTTTAGAGGTGTGTTCTGTCAGTTGACTTTGCTCTGCCCTGCTTGGTAAATATATCTTATTTTCTTTGTGTTTCTCGCACAGACCAAAGTTCAATTGCATTTGCAAACAAGACACATGTGTGTCTCATTGAAGCGGCTTTCGCTTTCATGCTCAGCCCTCTAAATATATATCCATCCGCCAGTTTGGTCGTTATATGTGTATCTTTGTCCCTCTGGGGGGCTAGAACAAAGAAGAAGCCAAGCTACTGGCGAAGATAATATTGTCCAGCGAAAGGCGAGAGAGATACCCAGGCAAGAAGCATATGAATATGAATGCGAAATTGCGGCTCTGCGGCTTCCTGCAGTGTGTAAACTTTGGCGTGCTGCGATGACAAAGACAAAGCTCTTTCTGCGCTCTGCATTCTACATTCTGCACTCTACACTCTACACTCTGTTTTCCATTTTCTATTTTTTATTTTTGTATTTTTTTGTGTGTTGTTGCCTCGCGCATTTAGCGGTCTTTGGACCTTGAGCCTCGCCGTCTGGCTGGCTGGGCTTTGTTGTGCAAATGCTGAATGCTGAAAGCTGAAAGAGGGAACAACAATTCCGAACTTGTTCTGCCCAGGATGCAGTCATAGAACCCTTTTATTTTTATTCTTTTCCTGCCCCTGATTATTATGCAGCGCCATACAACAAATAACTTTGACATTCAAAATATGCCCAGCGGAAATCCGCGCAGGGGGAAATTATGAGCAGGAAAAATATAGTAATAGCCGAAGGGGAAGAAGCGGGAAATGGGAACAGCCAGGCAGCAGGCAGCTGTGCATTATGCCAGGGCAAAAAAAAAAAAAGAAATATACTCGAATGCAAATATGCCAACACAGGCGAAATACTTTTCCCTCTTTTATTTTTCTGGAGCTGAATTCAATGAATGAAACGGTTTGTTGCCGCGGCCTCTCACTCGCTCTCGCTCTGGAGATACTTGCATATATCTCAACCCTTTTCTGGGCCCTGGGCCTTCACCATTTGATTTATGTTAAGTTATGCAGATCCCATTTCGTAGCATTAAATTTCACATTTGATTTTTCGGTTAATAGCCGGCAACTACTGGCTGAGGCAGGGGCCTGACTTTAGATCTTTAGAGTGCAACAGATGTATATCTAGAATCTTAGATAAACGTGAGTCGAAAACAGCGGAAAAACTGACCCTAAAAACTGCAGTCAAATGTCAGTTTTATCTGCGGAGGGTTGGAATTCTAAAAAGCTATGCAGAAATACACACTAAAAGTGGTGAAGGAACTTTAAGATACTCTTTAAATGCTAGAACATATATTTTATTATTCAGGAAAGATTTGTTTTAAGAATTTGGAATGATCTATGATCATTATTTTGTTTTGTTCTTTATAAATTCATTTGTTAAGGGTAATTTGGAATTTTTAGTATAAGGGAAATATATCCTACGTGTCATACTATTGTCTTAGGAATTCCATTAAGACAGAATGAATATAAGAATTATTTTATAAATAATACTATGATATTATGAATGCTATTTATGATATTATTATATCTTTTATGGTTGTTATATAAATTTCATAGTAGTTATTTTATGAGCTCAAAAAGAATAGCTTTTAATTTAAAATAATAAATATAAACTGACTACAATATACTTTAGAACTGGAAAAAACCCCTAGTTTTCGATGATTTTTTCTACTTCCCTATATCCAAGCTTTCTTACCGAACTAAAGACCATATGGCATATGTGTTATATAGTGGCCGGATCTACCCCAAAAGCGGCAGGGACTAAGGGCACTCTATAATGGCTTCTGCTAAACCCGTTACACGTCATTTCACTCAACTTCAAGCGACTGTGACGGGACTGAGAACGACCGATTTAGACACCCGGAAATTGTCGTCTTCGCTTTAGCTTCAGTCAGTCCGACAAGGCCCCCTAAACCCCCCTATACCCCCCAACGACCAATAGCCACTATATCTCTCTCTCTATATATTTATATACACCTCTGTGTGCTGGTGATTTGTTTGCTTTGCTTTTTTGCATATTTTGCGCCATGCACATTGAAATACAATTTTCATATTTGTATCTATTTTACGGCTGTCTAGACACCGAGACCCGCAAACACCCACAGCTCTAGGCAACCTCAACCCTCTATGGTGTATCACCTCTCTCTCTATAACTCGAATCAGCCAATATATATGCGTATTCGAATTAATTCCTACACAGATATATCGTGAAATTGCTTTTAAATTGCCAGCATTTCGTGATAAATGTTCGACAAACCGTTCAAAATAAAAATTGTATAATTTGACAGACATTTGTCAAGATGATTGAATTTTTTTTGTAAATTATTATTTTAATGACACTTGTCAGCCGAGTTGAGTTAATTCCGAGCTGAATTCTGATGAGTTCTGATGTTCGAAACGCGTCGCAATTATCGGTTATCGAATCGATCAATGGGATGTGCCATATATGGTTGGCAGATCGCTAAAGATGTGACGAAAGTATCGGCGTAGGCCATATAGGAGACTTTATAATAGTTTATAGCGAAAGCTTTGGATTAATGGGGGGGGTAATTAATAGGCCGGGATTTGTGGGTGTGATGTAATATTATAGAAAATTATGCGGGGGTGTTGTCCTAGTCAATAAATAAAGAAAAATGACTATTTCTTATAGGAAATGTCTTAAAATCTAATATAAAGTTGATCATAATGTTATCTATTATTTTTATATACAACTAAAATAGTATTCATATAAAATACGTCATCAGCTTAATAATTACCATAAATAAACTATAAATATCCAACCATCAATATTAAATTAATTGAAGAAAATAAAAAAACTATATCTATTAATTAAATCTCTATCATTTAAATGCATTCACGTCAGTCTCTTATAATCAACTTACAATTTCAATTCAATTAAGCATTTTTCAATTGCCTTTATTATTGTTTTCATTAATTAATGTTCAGCCACAAAGTATTTTGCAAGCAGTAAACGCGTTTGTATCTTTTCCCTGTCCCCGGAAAATGTCGCAGATTTATGGTTATGAGGCTTCTTCGTTATATCCCCCACATATATTTAAATATTTTCGGCTTGCGGGATTTTTTCGTTTTAATCCGAGAGGCAGTTAATCGGTTGGTATAATCAGAGAAGCCCATAAAGCTGCCAAGGCACAAGCACATCCATCAATGGTTAAAGATGCGGGCGACTGGCAGAAGTGTATCCATCAGATACGGGGATACCAAGTACACACGGAGAAATGTAGAAGGAAATGGCACTTTAACATTTAACTAGTTGGAGTAAAGAATAATAGTTATCATATTTAGAATTTCCGGAACCTTAAACCAGCTTGAAACTATCTGCAATTTCTTAGATATTTCTCCCTGTGCTTAGCGCAGCTGTGTGCCTAGAGCCAAGTCTCTTGAAGTCGTCTGAATTCTCACACTCGCCCCCAAGCTCCGGTTAAAGTTTCTCCTTCAAAATACCTAAAAAAAATATAAAAAATAGCGAAGAATTCACCCACACAGCGAGAAAAGAACGAAGAACACCCACTCCAGCTTCAGCTCGAGCTACAGCTCCGGCTCTAAGCGGCTCTTGAAGTGCAGTGAAACTCGTTTGGATGTTGCACTAGTTGCAACTAGTTTTCATTATTATTATTGCTATTTGCTGTTGTAGTTGCAGTTGCAGTTGCTGCTGCAGCTGGCGTATCTTTGTATCTGTATCTCGAATCTCTGAAGAATGAGCTCAGCTAGTCTGAGTTCGTGAACTGTCAACGTTTTCTTCTTCTTTGGTTGCGATTTCTGCTGCGTTTTTCCCAGCTTCAGCTTTGAGATACTCAGCTCTTTTCGAGATCTTTTGCCCGTGTTTTCCTCGTTTTTCTTGCTCTTTAAGTGCAGCTGTCAGTCAAAGTGGCTGTGCAACTGCCTCTAAATGTCTCCACATTGTTGTGGTTGTGGCTGCTGCTGCTGCTGCTGCTGCTACAAAGGCTGCAAATGAGGTCGCTTAATTGTTTTAGCGCTCTCTGTCTCAGCGTCTACTTAATGCCTGGGCATATAACACATGATATATCCCTTGTCCCTGCCTGGTTTATTAGTTCATCCTGCCGGCTGGGCCTCTTGTGTAACTTGATACTTTTTGCAAATGTGACCAACCTTGCCCTTTTTTTTCCTACTGCTGCTGCTTTCTTGCGGTTTGCCTTCGCTTGAAAGGCTTGCCCTTAACTCGTCGTATTTATATAGTATTTGTGCGCTATATATATACCCTTGCATCGCGTATCTTTACATAATATATGAGCGGCGGAGACAATGCTTAGCCATTCAGAAGAAGCAGCAGCAGCAGCAGCCGGCAGACGCTTTTGGCATTCAGCAAAACAACAGCAAAATATAGAAGGGGGGTTCAGACCTAGGTCTCCTTCATGTATTTTTGTCAAATGTTGCGTGAAGATAACAGCTCCTCATTCTCCACAATCCTTCACGGCTGCCATAATTCAAGAGCTGAACAAAAAGGCTTTTGTTATTGGTCTTCGTCTTCTTTTTTGCCACAAAAGGCAACTTGAATAAAAGCTAATTGAATTCACCAGAATAATAATAATTTCCTTGTGACAAGGACACCTTTTAAAGAACAGTAGGTTGCCTTGTTGAGAAGAGAGGTTCTTAGGTAATTCCTAAGGAAAATAAATACCTTACCCAGAAAATAAGCTTTAAACTTACTTTTGACTTCTTTAGGGAATTTTTAATACGTTTATTTTGATTAAATTTAACCTTCTTAAGAAACCTTCACTAAAATCATAAAATCTATTATTAAGATACGTAAATTCTGTGTTTATTCAAGTAATCTAACCTTTTCTTTCTATTTTTTTCTTGCAGGTATGTGTCGTAATGCAGTCAAAAATAATGTACACGAATTATTACAATTGGTAAATATGAGAAAACAGATTTTATTCTGTGCACATACGCCTTGTGATTATATTTGTGTGCGCCAGTTTTTCATGGTTTTCAATAATTCTTTTGCTCGTTTCGTGAGCTTTAGTCTTCACCCTTCATTCCTCCCTAAGCTCCTCGATTGCAAAACGCATTTGTTGATTTTGAAAATTGCCAAAATGCAGTCGAGGAGGGAAATATGCTTTTCAAATTTTGTTTATGACTTGGCTTTTATTTATTTTTTCGTTTTTGTACGAATACTTTTGGCTCGCATTTTTATGATCGATGCCAAAAAGGGATTTTAAAGCTTTTTTTTTCGGTTGGTCTTTTGAATAAAGACATTAATGTGTGGCATGTTTTGGACTTAAGTAGGATTATAAATAGCAGATGTGTTGGTCTGTTTGAGTATCTTGAACATAACTAATTGAAAAGGCCAGATTTTTAACGAGAGTTCTCTTACAACTCGTAAAGTGATGTAGAAACTAAAATAGAATTTACAAGGGATACGTGTAAATCCATATACAAGTCAATTTTGTTTAAACAAAACAAAAATCACCTGATATTGCGGCTATAGTTTTTGTTTTCTTTTCAATTCTATTTTCCAGCTTTTGTCTTAGGTCCAAAACGTTCGAACGTTGTGCAGATAGGCGTATCTGTAGCATTTATGTGTTTATTTTGGCTAATACCGCCGTTTATAGATAAGATCTTTTGGTTGATTTTGGCCTGATCGAGAGGTTCCTTCCTATAAAAGCCGAACGAACGGTTCAATTATTCAAATACTCATTAACCCAAATTGTTGGAGGTATGGTTTCCCCCCTGTATTTCCTGGGGCTTTCCACCCCGAACCAAAAATTTGTTCCATGCCGTGCCATGTGCGCATCTAAAATGCTTTTATTGATTCACTCGGCTTTTGTCTATATAAATCAGGGTTCTATACACACACATGTGTGTGTGAGCATTATATGGATTTTCTTTTGGGGCATTAGTGGTTGTGCGATTTTACGCCGTATATGCATTAATTTCCATACGATACAATGAATCCTATTCCAGTATTTTTCACAGCCGTTTTTGTTTTGATATTTTGGCCATTTCTCTTTGACGTCAATGAATGAATGGTTTTTGGGCTGTATATTCGTTAGCTATGGGTTTTATTTGGGGATATTGATTGGGAAGAGAGAAGCAAAGGAATGCACACTTGATGCCATAAAATAAGTAATATTCTGGAGAGGTATTTGAACCATAAATAAGGAAAATAAATGTATATTCCTGTGCTTTATTTAGGGATTTATTTAAGGTGTTGATTTATTTGCAGTTTGTTCAGGAAGTTACCTCCTCTACCTTCTTATTTTAAGCAGATTTTAGAAACCTTTTACAAATGCTTCGGATATTCTTCTGTATCTGTTACTTCTATCTGCTTTCAGATATAGATTTTCATTCATTCAAGAGTATCTGTACCTGCGACTTGACCTTCCCTATAATATTTTTTGACTCACCTCACTCTATAATCATAATTCGCACCGTGCCACACATATGGCAGAAATTTAGTGACTTTTGCGCTTCGGTTTATCAACATTTTGATATTAGCTCCCTTCTATTATTTTCTAGGCCTTTTTCGATGTTATCTCACTTTGCCATTGTTCCTGTCTAATTGCTGAGTTAAGTTATCTCGACTTGGCCCGTTCGTTGGCTCATAGCTCGTAAATTGTCGTCTGCCCACAGGGAACAGAGAACACACAATACCTAAAACCAAATACAATATGTGTGCTATGTGTGCCATTCTGATAAACGAAAATCTAGCCACGATAAGCGTTTTTTGATAGCACCAGCATTATGACTAAGTGATTCGTTTCACCGAGTGATAAACAATATTATTTCTCTCTCTCGCTTAGGCCTGAAAGGTACTTTTAGGGATTTTTTTTCGGGTATTTAATTCACCGCAGGTGTTGAGTGGGCCGAAATGTGAGCCGATTGTCGTTGAGAGCTTAACCCTATCTTATCTGGGGAGGAGACCACAACAAAAGCATTCCAAATTGAACTATTTTTCCCCCGCTATCAGGAACTACTTACTCCCACTACTGGAAACATGTGCACATTTTGATAGATTACGTTAAATGCGTTCGTTACTTTCATGACTTATATAAAAAAAAAGATCCTACAGTGCGTTTCAAAAGGCTCAGGGTAGTCAATAAAATTATTTAATAATAAATAGAAGGGTTTAGTAAAAAATATAATCATGAAAAATATCCCGAAACAAACGAAAGACAGCTTGGGCTATTTATTTATTTGCATCCACTCTTGCATACCAACATGAAGCGTAAGTTTTTAAGGGGATAGCACCTACAAATTCCCAAGTACGAATTCAGAGACAAAATGTTGGGGCTAATCACTTAGCTTAAGTTGTCTAAAATCTATAAACCAGTGTATCTCCTACTTAATATGTAATTTTAAAAATAGGAGCAAATCATAAAAACTGAAATGTTTAATTTTTTGCCCACAAATTCCCCTCTTTCCTGCCTCACATCAATTTAAACGACTGAAACGTACTTTATATGTGAGCTCGTAAAAGCCTACGTGTATATTTTGGTCTGCATATACATTAGAGTTGATGAATAAATGCGTTTCCCGTGCGGCGATTAGATAAGGCAATTGCTGATAAGGAAAATTGGACATGTGAGTAACGTTGCCTCACACAAAAGTCCAGGAGAAAGAAAAGGGGTAAAGGCTGGGGGAAAGACACTGCGGAATGTTTGCAAACTCAAATATTTAAATGCTGCGCAATGGAAAAAAGGCACAAAGAATTCGAGAATCTATTTACAAAAAAATAATAAATTAAAAAACCCTTTCCCAGACAGACAGGGAAATAATTATATTATATCACGACCACTCGTTAAGTTTGTCTCGCAAATTCTTTAGTTTATTGGCTGTTGTCGTTTTGTACTTCAGCGATTGATAAGCGTTGGAGGAAACTTTGTCAAGGTTGCCCGGTGACCTTCAAGCGTGGACTGATTAGTGAAATAAATTAACCAAGTCAAGCGATTGCACTTTTTTGTTTTTCTGGGAATATATCTAATGGTATAAATAAAACAAAAGGCATAGGAATAAGTAGTTCCATCTATTGTATTAATTTGTAACCATTATCCAGGCGCTGTTACCCTTCTCTTCCCTTCTAATTAATTTTTTCAACTCTTTCATTTATGGATTTGGAATCAGAAATAGCTAAAATCCAGCTGAAGTAGCTGAGCTCTCTGCTGTGTTCTCAAGCGCCAAGTGAAAGCAAACTTAACCCCTGAGATACTCTTGGTTAGGTTCTAGTGATTGCCTCAATTAATCTTTTTAGCTTTCGGGGATTTTTACGTTTCGTTTTTTGTCTGTTTCTTTGTTTGTCCATTTATATTTTTTTTGTTATTGTTCTTTCTGTTTGTCCATTCTATTTCGGGTTTTGTCTTAGTTGATTTGTTTATTTTTTGGTTCTGAGTCGTGCCTAGCACCGTGCCGGATTTGTATTGTTAATTTCGCTGCCTCAGCGAAATTATAAATGTAAATAAATAGTTTCACAAATTTAAATATAATTTGCCATTAAAGATTGCAAATAAATCAAATTTAGAGCTTTAATGAGTTAAAGGGAACAATAATATAGGAAAGGAACTCTGCCAGCTTCTCTAAAGCTGGCAGAACAATTTTGTTTTTTTTTGCAGAATTTTCCTTTTTGGCGCTTTTCCTTTTCAAGACTTTAACTGCTCATAAAAGGCTCAATCAGCATGGCAAACAGGCCATATACAAATCATAATGGCCATAAATATATATATGTGCAAACTATGTATAGTACATAGAAGTCTCTCTCTGTTGGCGATGAACAAACACATGACAAAGCAAATGCTGAACGCTTTTGAGCCGAGTTCTTTGGTTATGCTAACCATACAAAGCCTTGCATATATATATATTCCCATTTATATATATATTTCTACAGATTTATATATATATTTGTGTATATATTTGGAGGAGCCACAAAAGACCAAGGCAAACACACAAGCGGAAAGAATGACAGAAGAACAGACAGAGGAAATCTCCATATAAACAGCACAGACCCCCACAGTACAGTATATGCCATATATATGTTTATATGTATATATCCCCAGCTCTCTGCCTACAGTAACAACAATAACAAATGTACCTGTTGTGCGTTGAGAAAAAGCAAAAGACACACAGACAGAAAAATATAAAGAAACGACCGAGGCAAAGCAAAAGCAAAGCAGCCAGCAGCCAGCCAGCAGCAGTGAGCTAAAATGTTATTCAAGTTACCTTTGAGTCTCGAAACCGGTTGGCGGCTCACCTCACGTAGGTGCTGCCAACTCACTGTGCGATGAACAAGAAAAACAAAAGAGAAAAATAAATACTACAGAAAAAAATAATATAAAACAAAATGCGTTCGTTCGTCTGGCCGAGATGCGATAGGGTTAAGTTATAAGAAATATAAAGCATATTAGACGTGCAAAAAAATTCTGATAAAATATTGCGTACTTATGGGTTTTATGGGGTAATAATAAAATCTTTTAACCATTATTCTGGGTTATTTAGGTATAAAATGAGCACTCTATTTTCGTTTACTAAACTAAAGACCTAAGGGAATTGCAAGCTAAATAATAAGGAGTTAAAAAGGCGAAGGAATATATAAAAGATACTTTATATTTTTCTAAGACTTAATTGTTGGAAATCAGTTATATTTAAAAGTGTTTTTTAAACTAATTAACAATTTGCTTACAGATGCAAGCCATTGTAATAAATAAATAACATGTGAAGAATTAATTGGTATTTTTGATAAAGAAAAAATTCTATAAATATTCCTAATGATCAACCAATGTGAAATATCACTAAATATTGTATTTCAAATATGTAAAAATGTTTAATTTGACAAAATTTAATCAAAAAATAAAATGTAAATAATAAATAATATGAACACCTTTTATTTGATCAATTATAAACCAAGACTACTCCTGTTTGTATTTGAAATTTTAAAACTTGGCTTCTTAATGTAAGCAGATTCTCTCCCCTTGAATAATATCTAGAAAACAATCTAGGATTTTATTTAGTTTAAACTTAACTTAATCTATATTCATGGTTATGGCTTTCATTAGTCCCAGAAGCCATTTTCCCATGTTGATCCTCATTAGATGCACATTGAAAAACCCGATTTTATAGAGATGCACAACCCCCGAAAAAATTTACATTTAAACTCGATTTCTGGGTTCTCCATTTAATCTATAAACGCTTTAGTCTTTGACCGCCGGAAAAGGGGTATCAACTGAGTTATGTTTTTGTTTTCGCCTCTCGTCTGGCGATGTAAACCAGTTTAAAGCTTAAGTGGCGACATTTTATGTTGTTTGTGTTTCTCAGGCACACCACTCGCACCACGTATATGAACCATAAGTCATTAAAGTGTGTTTTTCATGATCTTCTTCTGGCTTAAGGAATTGTTTTCGGCGTAGTCTCTTTTTCAATAATAGTTATTGTTGTTTACTGAAGGAGGTTCGCTTATGCTTCCTACACACACAGACAGACTGTCCGTCTCTAAAATCGCGTAACCTTGAAATTGTTTATGATTTTTGGGCCACTCGAAAAAGAGAAGAGAAGCGAAGAGATTCCCCCGGTTCGGGGTCTCTACATTTCCTTATCCCTGCAGACGACGACGACGGTTTATCTTGATGGGCTCTTGGTTTTATTTTTTAATTTTTTCCAAGGCTTTTCTACCTACCTTTCGACGGCATCTTCAAGTGGCTTCGAGGAGAAGCAGGCTGCTGCTGCATAATTTATGCGCCAGCCCCTGTCTTTTTCCCTGCCTGATCCACTTAGTTGCTGATCATTGAGAGGATGTGCTGCTGCGACCCTTTTATGGCAGACTCTGGCCACTTGAAATGAGCCAAAAACACTTAAGAATTCTTTATATTCCCTTCCTCTCATCAAACTTAATTGTCTGGATATGATTTTAATTTTTCCTTCAATAAAATTTCAAGTTTAAATGCCATATTACTTTCAATTTGTTTAATTTTATGGGGTTTCTGTGAAACCAAGTGTTTCAAAGAGGAATATATACACTTCCTTGAATTTTATGTGTTCAAGATAGTTTTATTTAACTTTATTATATATTTTTCCTCTCTTTATCTCACGACTCCTTCAGCTTCTTTTTAATTTAAGTTGCTTAATTAATTTCCTCTTCTACACGATCTTCGTTTTTAAGTCATAAAAATGTACCCTTCACATATTTTTCCTTAATCAAACTTAATTGCTCGACTGAGACAGAGAAGAGGAAAAATAAGGATGTTTTTTTGTTTTGTGGCATTTCTTTTGGAGATGCGCTCCGCTGCACTGGGAATGGATGATATTCCACTGTGCTGGAACTCCCAGCCATTTGCATAACCGGATCTCTCGTAGACTCACGAGATCGGGATCCAGAAACAGAAACAGAAACATAAACAGACGGGGAGTGGGTTGCCATTAAGCATTGTCCCACTCTTTGGACAGATTTCGGATCGCGTGTTCTTGGTCTGTCATTTCTTGAGCTGGCCACCTGCTGCACTGATTGCATTTCAAGGAGTCGGAGTTGGAACCGGTTACGCCAAACCACCTCCTCCGTCAGCCAGATATGTGCGAGTAATAGTGGCCACAACTTGTGACTTATTCAATTCTCCTTCTCTCTCTCTTGAAGAAATACCCATAAAAAGAGGAAAAATTAAATAAAGAAAAATAAAAGGTTCGGTTTACTCGCTTTGAGTGTGTGCTGCTTCCTTCATTCATTTCATTTCGCTTCTCACATAAATCTTTGCCGGCCAAATCATTTGCCAATTCCTGTCTTGGCCAACTGTTTTACTGCAGCAGCTTCCCTCTGACTTCCCCTTCAGCATGATGATGGATGCTGAGGTGCCCGCTGATGAGGTCATTTTCGCTGGCAGGACCTCGTTGCTTGGCTGGGAATTGATGGTTCAATTTTGGGTTGAAGGAAGTAAGTGTTTTCTGTTGAGAAATTCCTTTTGCTCTTACGTTCAACTTGGATTTAACTTAAAAAGTTTGGTTTGGTTTAATTTTTAGCTAAATACTGGCTTTAATTTATTGTTTTTGTTTGTTTATTGCTAGACAGGCAATAATTATTAATATTGAATTTGTAGATATGAGTAGAAAAGAGCTGTCTATAATATATTAATAATATTTCCTAAGAAATAGCTTTAACCAACAAAAAATTTAACTCAAACAAATTATTTTCTTACTCACAAAATTAAAATTTGATCGCACTGGTGCGTTGTTCGTATTTTTTGGATAATGTACGTGTGATGGCAGAGGCCTGGCAGAGAAGTTTGGTCAGGGCGTTAGGCTTTAATTTATTTCCTTAGTTAGCCTTTAGGATAATATTGCAATATTTTCTAATTCGTAATAATATTAAATTTCTATTAACTTCTAAAAAGCATTTCTTCACCAATACACAAGGTATTAATTCAGCATTTAATAAACACATCTTCTCCACACTTTTCAGTCTGGTTTTCTTAACCATTTTGGTCATAAAGAGTCTGGCTTTAATGTCTGTGGCATTACCATTGTCGTCGGCTGGTTCAGTGACTTGTGTTGATCACTGTGATCACAGGGACTGACTGTGCGACGACGACAAACCCTATGCAATTTGGGATGAATCGAAATTGCAGTTGGCAAAATCGTAGTGGTAATTGCCACCTTGTATCTACATTCAGATTCAGATCTGGCTGGTGGCTGGTGGCTTTCACCCAGCTGTTGTTGGCTGTGAGATTGTTGCAAGTGTATGTGTTGCATATGTGGGATGCGGCTGCCACCACGCCCCCCCTCTGTTCCAGTATCGCCTCGATAGACAAGCGTGCCACCAAAATGCGACGAACGGGTGCAACGCACTCGATGTGTTGCAAATATTTATTTTGCACACTAATAACAATCACCGAGCAGCAATAATCATCATTGTGGCATTAAAAACAAATTGTTATGACGGTCATCAGCAAGGCGATGATGATGTTGCCTCTGATGTTTCTGCTAATGTGGCATTTTGAGCATTGAACTAATTGTGCGCTCAACCAAAATTTCAATAACAATCAAATAAAAAAAAATAAAAACTCAGAGAAGACTGGCTTTGATCGGAAGATAAAAACCATGGCAAAGTTAATGCCAGTTCTGTTAGATTGTATCTCTGGGTAGCGCAAAACTTGAATTAATTTTTATTAATTTGTTACAAGAAAAGCTGTCGATGTTTATGGTTATTACTGCTATTAAAAATTAAATTAAGAGCTTGTTAGGAATTTTTTCCTCTGATTAATGGCGATCACTTATTAACGATTTAATTGCAATTGGGTTTTAAGTAAAGAGGTTTTTAATTAGAAGAGGAAGGTGCTTTAATGTGGGGAATTTAGTACTTTACAAGCTTATTTGAAAAATTAAGAAAATACAAGAACCGACTCGATTTTAAGGTAAATTTTAATTTAATTGGATTTAAATTAAACTATAAATTCAGTGTAGACTTAATCCGGAAATTTATGGGGTTTTATTCACTTACAGTTCAATTTTCCAATGAGAAAACATAATGTTTTAATCAGTATAATGGTTTACTTCTTTATTTTATTTTATTTACGAAACACCCAACTACAAATAATTCTACCATCAAGTATTCTTTAGTTCTTTACCCTTCAAAATAATTAACTATCAATAGAAGAACCCCTTTGCAATAATTTTAATATGCAAATTGACAAAGCCCTTTTCGCTTCGGTGGAAAGACAATGTAAATTGCTTTCTCAAGTGTCTCCAAGCCCACGCATCCTCGTAGTTCCTCGAAACCTCAGTTCCCTTGCTTCATGTCCCTCCATCCCTATTCTTTCCCCTACGCAATTTCCATAATTAAATGCATTTCTGAGCCCATCTAGCCGTAACCACCTCGTTTTTTTCCCCCCCTCGATTTTCCTTCTTCTTTTTTCCAATTTTATCTATGAAACTAATCTGTGCAACATTTTTATGTTAATTTCTGGGGAGGACGTGGAGGCCCCTTAGAAAAAATGCTGCCAGTATGCAAGATTATTTTATATATATATTTCTAAACAAAGAAGGCAATAATTGAGGAAGTCAGCAGTGGCATGGAAAATTGGTTTATCAATCAATTATATGTTTCCACATAATACCAAAAATGAAATTTCCTTTATTGTTTGTCAGCTGCTGCCGCTGGCGTTTGTTTCATGCTTTTTAAGTTTATTCTGTTTTTTGGGGGGCGTTGTCTTTTATTATTTTGTTGTATTTTTTTCATAACGGAAAGCTTTGACAACAAAGGAACAACAATAACAACTAGACAAACAACAAAAGTCAACAGCAAATCAAATGTGGAATGCATAATTAAACATGATTGCATTTGGTGGGTCTCGTTTTGTTGTCTTTTCGCTGCGGCAACGCCAGCAGCAGCGGCGACAGCTGAAAATTGCTGCAAACAAGAACAGCAGCAGCAGCAGCAGCGGCAACAACAGCAGCAACTGCAACGAAAATTGCAGCCACGAAATGCTGTTGCCGGCTTCTTTTTAGTTTTTTTATTTTGTTCAGTTTGTGGGGCCAACAAACCCAAACTAGAACGTGGGTGTTGGAATTGAACACTAAACCCAATTTCACCAATACACTGCACACACACATCTAGCAAGCAAAAAGAAGAAAAACGAACATGCTTACACAGAGAAAACAGCGAAAAGAAATATTTATAAATAAATTTAATAATTAATCTTAAATATTAAATTAATTTTTATATTAAAATGAGTCGTTTACTAATTTTGCATAATATTTTAAAATACAATAGTTTTGCTTAATAATTCTGCATCATATATTCTTATACAAATAATTAGCTTAATTATTCTGCATTATTCTTCATTTAAAATCAATGTTTTTAATTTAAATAAGCGCCTTTTGACTTCGGTATAAATTATTTTGGAAAAAACTTAATATAAATGGCTATTTGCTTTCTTAATATTTATATTGCCTAAAATATATTTTAAAATATTAAACCTTTTAATTACTTCTTTGAACCTGCATTATTTTTAAGAAAAATGTTGTAAAGTAAAAGAAGTAAAAAGAGTATGTGTGCTTTTTAAATAATGTTTACCAAATTAATTCTTATTACAAATAATTGTTGAATTCTTTTTAAACCTAAATATAGTGAAATTAAAAAATAATATTTTGTGCAATACCTTTTCTTTTTGTGTAGAGTTTAAGGCTGTAGGTTTAAGCTGTGGTTGTTAACTGCACGCGACTCGGGCCACACTCACAACACACTCTTGAAAAAACACACACACGCGTGCAAATTGCATAAGCAAACACCAAAACCGAAAGATTAACCGATAAACTAAAGTAGTAGCTACTAAAACTCTAGTCTTGGCACGTAACGTGGATATGCCCTTTCATAGTAGTAAATCGAATTAAAAAAATTAAAGAGAGGACTTTAGAACTCAATTAATTTTAGATAAATAATATGGTTCCTTTTTCTGAATTTTATTTATATTATATACAAATTCTGGAAAAAATTCTAAGAAGCTGTAAGCCTTAAATTGCTCTTGTAAAATATTAATTTAAACTTTTTTTGCCTTGTAAAAATGTTTACAACTGTGTAAGCTTATCGACAGTCTCCGCCAATTGTATGTTCATGTACACAAACGTGCTCCTGTTTTTTTTTTTGTATTTTTTATTTTGTCGGCCTTCTGCGAGTTTCTCTCGTTGTGCCAAAATAAACCGTAATTTTGTCAACGGCAACTGCAATGGCAACGCCAAACGGTAAAGTTGTCGCAAAAAAAAAAACTAACAAAAACCAGGCAGAAAAAACTAACGAAATATTCGCCTTTTGCCAGGCCTTGCAGGTGGGCGTTAGCTGAGCATTTCGTGCAGGGGGCGTGACCATAAAAAAACGAGGGAAAAAGGGAGTTCAACGAAACTAAAGAAAATATATGCGCATAGTTGAGAATTTAACTATTTTTGTGGCACTCTTCATGTGGCTCTGGCTCTGTGAGCTGTGGATTGCATGCAAAGGCGGTTAAAAGGAGCAGCGTCGTCGAGGAATTGGTGTAGAAATTGGTAGAAAAAAAATGCAAATTTAGTTTAGGAAAATTTATGCAGAATTTAAGAGTTCTCTAAATAGGAGATCTCTAAATAAAAATACAGTTAAAGTAGGTTTTTAATAGGATTTAATGAAGGTACAATGATTACCAATTTAGCTTTATATTTCCTGTTAAAATAATATAAAAAACTATCTTTTAAAATAAAAGCAACTGGCTCGAAGACTACAATTTTGATTTAAATATAAATTACGAAATATATATAAAACTCGAGTAAGACTCCTTATCAATCAATATATAATAGTAATACTCAACAAAATCAAAATATACTTTCTTTCCTTTTACTGAGAAGAAGTGAAATTTCAGACCAACAAAAGGTTAGGTGTCTCTCCAAAAATTACCACAAAATAAAAGCCAAGAAAAAGATTGGCAAATAATTTTTGCAAAACCATTAAAAGCTTGTGCTGCAAAATCCGAAAGAGAGACCAGACCGGAGACCCCCGAGTTTAAAGTTTGAACTCTCTTGCATCTTGGGGTTAATTTTTGTTTCTTCGCCGGATCGTTGCTGCTGCTGCTCAACTTCTGTATTTTTTCGTGTCAATGACTTTTTTGCGGGGCTCCAAAGTGGAAGTTTCTTTTTCTTTAGGTTGTTGTTTTCTGATTTTTGTTTTTGATTTTTATTTTGTTGCTTTGCTGGGCGGGTGGCCGTCGACTTTAGCGTCGCGTCGCGTCGCCGCTCTCTTTTCCGTCTGCGTGCACTTAAAAATTTGTTTTTGTTTTTGATATGTTTGTGGTATATTTTTTTATGATTTCTCCCCGCTTGTTTGTTCGGCGTTTTGGCAAGGCCTCTTTTTCCGCTCTTACCCCTTTTCCTCCGCCTAGCTTTTTCCCCGAGCCTCATTTGCATTTTGTCGCTGTGGGTTCTGTGTCTGTTTATTTGTTTCTTGGCTTCTTTGTTTGTTTGCTGGCCAGTTTTGTTTGTGAACTGTTATTGTTGTGGGGGCCCCAAAAGGATGCCGATTGTTGGTTTTTCAGTTCCCAGCTGAAAAAAAATAAGTTTAACCTGATTTGTGGGTCAACTAGCGGCTCTGTCGCTTCCCCTCACTTGACCAATTTTACTAGGTGAAGTTCTGTTATCAAAAATTGGGGGGGAAATTTAAGTAAAATGGATAAAGTATATTATCTTTTATTCAGTTTATAGGGGGAATATTTATGGCTAATTTTTTCTGACCCATATTTGTTATAAGAGCGTTTTTGGTAACTCACACAACTTGTAGGATAAGCCAGGGTGCACCTAAAATTCCCAAGTACGAATTCGGTGACACACTAGCATATAATCTCGGGAGTTTTAGCAAATTTATAGATCTGTTTAATTAATTTTGTGGCTAAATCCACTTTTTTAGAATTATATATTTTTAGTCAGCTATTTTTAATGCAAGAAATTCTAACATCTCAAAGTATTGCCTGAGCACCTCTGCTCCAAACAAGGGAACATTCAAGGCTTTAAAAAATGTCTTTTAAAATTAAACTACCTTAAAATTTTAGCATATATTTTGATAAATATTTAACCAAAATAGCCAAGTTCTCTATTTCTTTCTTCCCTTTCTTACATTCAATATTCTGAATTTGTTTTCCCCAAAGATATTTCCCACCTTTTGGCATACCTTGTGTTATTGCTTTCGAATCGCTTAAAACCATTTCACAAACAGACAACAACAGCTGACCGCAAAGCTGTTCCATTTTTTTCGTTCAGCATTTTTTCGTTTCGTTGTTTATCCCGGTCATAAATTTTCCAATTTGACTTAAATTGGCTATTTTAATGCCCCGCGCACCGCCTTTTGTTTATCCCTGGGCTGTGGCCGGGCGGCTCTTCAGTGCGTTCTTATGCCATATGCAATCTTTCACAGGCCTCTGCCGCCGCCGCCGACGATTACGTGAAAATGTTGTTTCTTTTTTAAACAATTATTATTATTTTTTTCCTTTTCGGTATTTTTAGCATTTTTGTGCCCTTGGAATATTTGACACGATTTCAGTTTATTTCTGTTTATTTTTTTATTCAAGAAAAAACGATGGATTTCTGTAGGTTCCAAGTTCCCACACATGGAAAAGTTTTTATGTTTTATTATTTCTTTCATTTTTTATAAGACTCTCTGCTAGCTGTCTCTTTTGTGTGCTTTGCATTTGTGTGTGGCGGCGACGGCGGCTTCTCTCCAATGTCAGCGAGAGATCAATAAACTTTTGGCAAATAACAAGAAATGGAAGCGCGAAAAAATACGAGAAAAGAAAAGAAAACAAATTAAAGCGCATGAAGAAAAGATTACAGCGAGCGGAGAAATAGCAGCAAAAGTTGCGACAGATAAATGAGGCAGGGGAAATCGGGGGAAGTAAAAATCTCAACGTCTAGCAGCACCGGCTTCTCCCTGCCAGTCTCTCTCTCGCTTCACTTTATTTATATAATAACAGACAATACAAAATACCAGGCATCATCATGCAGAGTATATACAATAATATACAATACATCATCATAGTCGTCCGTCTCTTCTCTTTCCTATATTATATTTCCCCGGCTTCTCGGTTTCTCTCTTGTTATTTTTGGCTTTTGCAAAAATAAGAAAAATCCGCGTCATCATCATTAAAGTTTCTTTGGCTGCTGTCTGCGACCAAAACACAAATAAATCTGCCAGAAAAATACCCAAGGAGAACTTTCAATCTTTAGTCATTTTCCAGAAAAGATGAAAGCTGAGAGCCAGCCGCCACAAACGAGAAATAATGAGGAAAATCCTTCTCTAAGACATAAAAATAGAAAAATGCCAAATGGCAAACTCATCCATCTATTAAGCAAATCACGTGATATTACGGTCTGTGCTTTGATTCATTTCTTGATAGACAATTGTTTGCAGAGGAAGCTGTATCGATTATTTTTTACATAATATATAGAAAAATAGAGATGTCAAAGGTATCATTAAACAAGCAGATTCAATTGCAAATACTTTGCTAAATACATTTCACAAAGAGAGTCATTAATCAAACTTTATGAGTTAGGGAGTAAATAGAAAAGATTTCTAATTTAAGTACCACAAACTGAATAATTAAAAAACAGGAAATAGTTTAAAGGGATATTCCTATTCTAACTCCTTTTAATAGTTTAAGTAATAAAAAACCAGATCAGAAACTTTTACTAGCTTCATAAAAAATTGAATTCCTATTCTATCTTCTTCAAATAATTTAAATAATGTGGAGAAAAAATTAAGGAAGTTATTAAAATATTTCTCAAACATTATTAAGACTTCAAAAAGAAAGAATTTCTGTTCGGTCTCCTCTTAATAATTTAAATAATCAAAAAAGTTTATTAAATATTAAATATGTACTCCTAAAAGTCCATTGGAAAAATTCCCACAAAAATCTAACCCAAAACCTTAATTTACAATTTAATTTGTAAATTACAAAACGTTTTGTTCAATGATTTTTTAAGTAGTATATCTATGTCCGACCTTTTGACGGCGACGTTTTCCTTCGACAATTGGTATTTTCGCTAATTTGTTTTCTTTTCTTCCCTGTGTGTTTTCCTCTGGCTTTTCTTTTCTCTTCTCTCTTTTTTTTTTGTTTTCCCTAAAAATAATGACAAGCAAATACATATAATTTATTTTTATCTGTCGCTTCTATGTTTTTATTTGTCTGTTTTTGCCATTTTCTTGGCAGAGCGTATTTAACGCTTTTGAACTTTTGCACTTTGTGTAAATAGAGAGACACTAAAGGTGTTCCCGTTTCCGTTGAGGCATTGGTACATTCACAAACATATAGATATAAGGCTCTAATAATGTGTTTCTTTCATATGCAAATGGCATTTGCCATTTGTTTATTTGCTCATTTTGCGATCTTTAGAAAATGTCAAATGTGTGCCATTAATTTTCGTATTTTATTCTAATTTCGGTTTCTTGTTTACTTGCAGGTGCGTATCCTTGAAGCGACACTGCCTGCCTCAAGTCCTGGATTATTGAGGCAGCCATTGAGTGACGATGATAGTGATGTAAGTCCCCTTTTTTTGCCGTGTCAACTATATATCTTAAATATATATATCTCAGCTGACTGTCGGTCGGTCAGTTGGTCAGCAAGGCCCGACAGAGACTCGCTAATCAAGTTGACCTTTCCGACCAGCCTTATTTATAGTGTTTTTTTAAATTATTTTTTATGTGTGATGTTAGGAATTAGTCAAGCTTTGGCCATATATAATAAATAATGCCTACGAATTTCTGTGGAAACAAACAAATAAACACACGTGGTTGTTGAGGTGGCTAGACTACAATGTTGGGAAATTATCGCTGGCACTCCAGAGAAATTAAACTCAAATATTGAAATAGGCGGTCGACCCAATGAGAATCTTAATTTGTGCGGGGTTTTCTGGGGTACTTTTTTGTTTTCTAAGCACAATATGGTGTCATTGATAGCCGGAAATTGTTTACTAATTATTGTCACGGGTTTGAGTCATATTTTTTGAGCTTTTAAGTTAATATTAAATATTAAATAAATATGGAAATATATGTACAGAGTACAGAATAGATCGTTTTGAAAAAGTGTTGAAATTCTTCTTTAATTCTGTGCATAGTGTGAGGGTTTACCGACAGAGGCCGAGCAGAGAAATTTGCTGACAGCAAGTCAGGGCTTTGGGCACCACTGATTTTTATCATACGGAAATGGGATCTTCAAATAATACTAAAATATGTTGATGCTTAAATGTAGCGATAAATCTTTTGGTAAATCTAATACATTTATTAAAGTAAAATATAACATTTTGGGAATGCATTTTAATGGTTAATTCTGTGAAACATTTCCTCGTGTGTTAAACAAATTAATTTAAATGCAAATTTAGTCCACAAAGAGCTATATATGTATATAAATCTTATTAAATTAAATCATCGCTTAACTAATCTAAAACCCCTCTCTGTGTGCCGCCTTTGTGAGTCGCTTAAACCTGGGATAACTCGTAGAAGCAGTACCCTTGATAGAGGGTACTTGTGGTCAACTTGGTGCAACGCAACGACGAGGTGTGCCTCCTCCGAGAGCTGGGAGCCGAGAGCCGAGAGCTTCGGCCAATTGCCTCCAATTGAGCTCAATTCCGGGGGCTTTGCTTTGTTGGGCTTCTCTTCTCGCGCTGTGTGCGAGCAGATTGCACTTGACGCGAGATCAGCTGATGGGACTGACTGAGAGATATGTCCATAAAAAGTCTCCGGCGAATAGTGGACGTCAGAAGTCTGTGGACAGATCCAATTTTGAATAACCCTCGATGATGACTGACCCACTTAGGGGGATTTAATAGATTTCCGAAAACCGGTTCTAACAAGGAAATTAAACACGAAAAAATAATAATGCGCACGCTGGCGGGCTGGCGCTGACCAAGCCCAAAAAAAGAGCCAAAGTGTCAATAAATCTGAGCAAACAATATCGGATTTGGTAGATATGTAGCGCCGTATGCCAGCAGTTTAAATAAATTAACAAAAATAAAAAAATAAGTGGTTAAAAAACAAATATTAATAGAGCTGTTCCAAGGTTTTTGTCCGGAGTGACTCTTTCGTGGTCGTGTCTTCAGGTTGTTGTCTGGGCTCGAGGCTACAAAAAGCCAAGAAAACAACTCATGAAAAAAATAAAAATAAATAAATACAAAAAAAAACTAATAAAAAAAGAGACAAAAATAAAAACCGTTTACAGTTGGGTCAATAGACTTTTTTCGGAGTTTCAACTTGAACCCTCCACGGCTTTTGATTATGAAAATTTATGCCTAACAGTAAACTCAAGAGGCAAAAGGTCGAACTCAAACTCTCTTTTCTCTCTCTCTCTCTGATTTATTCACAAAAAATATATGACAAAAAACAAAGGTATTACCTAATTAATAAATCAATTCAAAGCGTTTGCCTTGTTTTCCCCCTCTCAAAAAAAACGCATTAAGACAATGGAAAAATGGTTTTACATGCAGTCACAAATTCTTAACAAGATAATCAAACAGAACGTGCAAAAAAAGTATTAACTAAAGCTATAGGAGATGTATTTGCAAAGCCAACAACAGTAACAGAAATAAAGGCAAACAAAGACAGCTTAAACAAACGACGACGATACGTGGCTGAAAAAACAAAATAACAAAACGTAAGGGGCTTTAGAATTTTGCAAATTTTAATTGCATTTTTGTGATGTAAGTTGTGCGAGCGAACAAAAAACAAAACTGGTTAAATCTAACTAGCCAGAGAGTGCAGTAATTATTAAATAATCTTTTATGTAAACTTCAAGCAAATTGCTTGAGATATGAGGTAATTATTCATTAGAAACGGAAGGAAATATGGTTTTTTGATTAAGTGGTGATTTCACTGAGAAGGTTAGGTACAGGAAAATTGAGTAATTAATGGTTATTCAAAAATATATTGCCAAAGTTAATTATTTGTTTGTTTTTTAGCCAAGATAATATAGATTTCTCTTGAAAAAATAATATTAGAAAATATATTGTAAGGTTCTGAGAGCTTATTCTTAGAGAAATAATATATTTAAAGGTTTTAACACCTTAAGTAAATTCTTTGATAATTTTTCTGAAAAAGAAAATGTTGTTTATTATTTAAAAAACATTATTAGAACGTAAATTGTAAGATTTTTACGCTATTTTTAAATTTTTTTCCAT
This sequence comes from Drosophila tani, assembly GCA_008042535.1. Lineage (NCBI taxonomy): Eukaryota > Metazoa > Arthropoda > Insecta > Diptera > Drosophilidae > Drosophila > Drosophila tani. The sequence continues at coordinate 169,587 of VNJO01004625.1, forward strand.
AGAAAATGCAATTTTATTTTAAAGAAATGAGTTCTCAAATCAAATCTCGAGCTTAACTTTATTCTCAAGAGTTTCTATTGATTGCTACAAGGATTTTCTTGCATCTCTAACTAAGCGTAAACTGCTGCTGCCTTTTCAGCTTGCAAAAAGTTTGAATATTCCTTGGGCGGCTGATGGGGGGTGGACATTAATCATACGCCTCATTGGTCAGCATCGGATGTAAGCACCTGAGCAATCGCCGGCTCCTTGTTATCCCCACCCACCGGTCGTCCCCGGGGGCATGTGTCTGGGGCCAATCAAGAAAGACACAGGTACTGGCTCTAGTAATGGCACCTCGTCTTCGATTTGAGTCTCAGCCTGCTCATCCTCCTCATCCTTGTCATCCCCTTTAGTGGATGGAGAGGTGGGGTTCCTATGACCAAAGTCGATGGTGTAAGCCAATTTGCCGGGTCTTGTTGGATTGCCAGGCGGCGGTTCTGGCATAACCCCGCAACCTCTGCTGTTCCCTAATCCCTTTTCTGTCGGGGTTTTAAGACAGTGATCGCTCGCAGGAGAGGTTTAAGGTTTCAGGGTACTTTTTAACCTATAATAATGGCTAACTACCAATTTAAACTACCAGCTAAGAGGGTAAGAGTGAGTTTTTGAACACTATAGCAGATAGAGGTCCCAGATTTAGTTCGAATATATTTTTCTCAAAAATTTTCAAGCTTGCTGCTTCCATTAATCGAGGCCTCACTGTGCCTCATCCTTTGGCTTCGCTTGGTGTGCCAACCATTTTGACAGCTAACGAAGCAAAGGCGGCCCCTAAGCTCCTTTGGGCCAGGAGCCACGCCCAGCTTATTAGCATGGGGCGTTAGTTACGTGCACTAGCCCAGGGGCGCGCGTGGGCTTTGAGGGGACTCCCGCCCTCACTCACTCACTCACTCACTCACGGGGGCCTCTTACCCAATCGATGGGACGAAATGACATCGCGAAGCGCTCGCTTTGTGTGTTTGCATTATGAAATTTCGCCTCCCCTCTGGCCTTCTCCCCTTGTGTTGGTTTTATTATTATTATTGCAACGAGAGCCGGCCGTCTCCTCGCTTTGGAAACCCCCATTGAAAACCCCCTTTGATTACCCCCTTTGATTGATAATTAAGCCAGAGAAACACCAGCCCTACCGCCTCACCGTCATCATCATCATCATCGTGGTGCCCTGTTCATCAAGTGTTGCATCCTCCATTGTTCGTTTAGAATTACGAGTACATAACAGCGAGTGCCTCGAATTTCGCGACATGATTAATATCTGTGCATTAATTAGACGCGTCGCAGAAGAGGAGTCTCATGACTCATCCCTCATCCCAGTGTCTGCCGCTCATTAGTCTTCTGTGTAAAATTCCCAGTGAAAAGTTGAAGAACGAAAAAGTTTTCTCTACCCCGACAGCTGCAGTTTTTTCGGCTGGAATTAAGAAGATGATGAAAAATCGGATGAGGAATGGAGTGAAGTTCGTTCCATATGTTTTTATTACACCAAGCGTAATTAAAGTGCAAGTTTCTTTATGTTTTGGATGTCGGGGGTGTTGGCTTGGATATCCTTTTAATTTGCAAAATAATTACTCAAGATTGGGGCGAACGGAAAGCGGAAGAAACTCTCAAACTTTTAAGGAAGCTTACTGCTAAAAGAGTATGGCCTTTAATTAGTTTACTTTTCGTAACAGTTTGGAGTATATCGTCATTGATAAGTGACTTGAACTTTTGTTTTAATAAGGATTTACTTAGGGCTTCTGGGGAATAAGTTTGCAATTTTTGAGTTTATTTAATAATAATAACAAAAATTAACCCCACTCTGATAAACCAATAAAGACAGAGAGACGAGAAATTGGCTTCAAGATACACAAGGGTTATAACCAAGCCTAGTTTCGATTAGGAGTTACCCATTTTCCTTACTACCCTTACTAAAATTTATTTCTAAAATGTATTTATTTGTAAAAATCGAAATTTAAATACGACTTTTCATCCCAAGAACTATAATCATTAGCAAAATGATATTACTAATAGCCTCCCAACTAATGAAATCATTTACTAATATAAACAAATTAATTTCTATGATGATTTAACAATTTCCAATCGATTCTCCGCCTCCCCTTAAAGCTATTTATTTATCTTGACTAAGGCCTGAAGTTAATTATCGTATCTGCCAATCGAAATCAGTGGAAGCTCTTGGGAAATGGACTTTGGACCTTTTGTGGCTCAACGAATTGCGTAGGCGCGGCGTTGTGTCTTGTGTTCGAAACCGAAATTCAATTTACGTTCAAAGCCACCCACCTTTTTCTGGCTTGTTTCTATTATTTTTCCAACCAATTTTTCCTTGTCCCCAACTCCTCCCAAATGCAGCCTTTTGACGTCTGTCCCTTGTCTGACAGCGCGCTGTCAACTTGGCCGAGATGGTGGCCCCGAGTTAAGAGATAGAAATATGTGTGGTAGATGGATGGGCACAAGACTCTCTTGGCTGTAGTATTTGGTAGCCTGACTCTTAACCCAGTTAATGCTTTACGCAATGCAACTGCAAGCTGCGCCCACCGAAAAATGCATTAAATTTCACCCCGGCAGTACCCGGTTCCAAACTCAAACAGAAACCAGAGGCGAAAAACAAATGCGTATGCAAATTTTGTTGCAGTTTGCTAAACACAGAGAGCCCATGAGGAAACTGGTGACTGAATGAAGGAAGAAATGAATGACTGAGCAACTGAATGAATGAGCCAACAAGGCTTTGCGCGAAATATTTGAATAATTGACAGGCGAGCCACAAAAACTGCACAAATTTGTATTATTTTCGTGAATTTTCCCTTCCACACATGTCGGGGGCGTTAGGTGTCTGGCCCAACCACGCCCCCTTCCAGCGCAAATATTTCACAAGCAGCCGCAAAAAAAAATGTAAGAAAAAGAAACAAATAAATAAAATAAAATAATAAATAAAGCAAAGGAAAAAAAACCAACCGAATTACAGGTGGGCGGACAGAAATCCACCGGGGGCCAGGGCTCAGTTATGCAATTGTATCTACTTTGCTGTGGAAAAAATAGCAGGGGAAACCGTGGAAAACTGGGAGCTGGCGCCTAATTAAAATGCCCAACGGAAAATAGCAACAAAAACAGCTGAAAGCCAGAGAGACAGCCCCATAATAACTGCGGCAGTAAGCGTTGCATTAAAAATTTAACAACTCAAATGCGGCTGCATTTGAAAATTGAAAATTGCATTAACCTGAAAATGTCACAGGCGGCACTGAAAGAAATATTAATGAACCAGGTAGAATGTTCCTTAATCAATTATTCAGATTCGTAAATATTTGGCTTTGGTCAAGGGAAATATGTATTTTTAAAAATTAATGCCACACAAATGGCAATCAAATATGTAAGGCATAGAGAAATGTACATTAAATTGTAATTGTTGTGCTACTAAAATCTGAATTTTCATTACTTTTGAATATATAATGAAATTAGGCAACAAATAAATATTAATGTTGGTAAATGGTGATTCGCAACTAGATTTTATGTTTCTTGGTTTCCAGGAAAACCCACTTGTAAATACATTTAAAAAGTTGATTAACTTCGGGAACAAAGCCCTCCCCAACTACTTAATAATTCTCTTAGTGCATTGCCCATTGATTAGTTTTTGCCTTTTCGTTAGAGCGAAAAAAAGGAAAATCATTGGAAAAGTGTTTTTGCGCGCAAAATGTCAGTTTAAATTATGCCTCAAAATGGACATGTGAATGGACAGTTGCCTGTGCCAATTTATACAGCAAAACGTTTATTTATATCGATATCTGTGTGTGCCTGCATGTATCTGTATGTGTGTGTGTATATAAAAGGCAGAAAGGGCCAACGCCGCGTATGCGTAACATTGCGCATACGCCCCAGTGCCTTCGGTGGTTTCGGCTTCGATTTATTTGTTATTTGTTTTAGCTTTCCAATTAAAATGAATATGTACCCAAAAGGGTGTTGGCAAATTGGTAAAAATTCAATTAAACTAAGAGGAAATATATATATATTTACTATATAGAAATATATAAAAATTTATGTAACATAAAAATGCCACGCCCTTTTGTGGTAATTCTGGTTTGGTTGCAGGGCTTTGCTGGCCATAAAAATGCATTTGGCCAACTTTTATGATGGCCATAAATACATAAACATAGAGATGGCTCACGGATGCATGAGATGCATGAGTTTTCTATGCTGTTTTCTGTGGATTCGCCTAAGTTTTCCAGCTTCATCCAGATGCTGACCACAATTGCAGGGAGGCAAGGTTCGGGATTGGCAAAGGAAATGAGAACGGGCTTAACAAGATGACCGCAATGTTGCGGCCTAGGCAGAGTAATTGTTGCCTCTCCCCAACCTTCCAATCTCCTCCTTGGCCCTCTAGGCCATTTCAAATTGAAGACTGTCATCCAACTTGTGTTTGAACTGCAATTGAACACTCTGCGGTTTGGCGGTGAAATCACTCTAGAAGCCTGACTCATGCGTACAGGATTTTTGCCATTAAGGAATTGCAAACTGGATTTAAAATTGAGGAAGGAATAAAGTAGAGGCGACCATAAATAACGAGAGAGCTCTTAAGAAATGAGAGAAATGATAATAAAAATAGCAAAGGCAAAATTATTACGCATTCTGGTTATATTTAAAAGAGTTATGACTTGTTTTTAAAGACTATTTGTAGTCTTGAAATAAAAGTGTTATGGCAGTCATATAAAACAGCATTAAATATGAAATATATGCATTTAAATGATGCAATTATTTGTTTTCCTTCGTTTATAGCTCTTTTAAATATTATTACTATTTTTACTGGCTGTCTTAAGCTATAAATTGGAAAGTTTAACATTATTTGAGCCAGGAAGCAGACCTTATTATAGTAAAACCCAAGAATTATACTCTTCTCAAACCCTATATAAATCATGAAACGTATTTATCAATTCTATATACATTTAAATTCCCATTACAATGAATGTAAGTTCTGAGATAAAACTCCCTGAAATACTTAGCACTTATATATATTTTCTCAGCTGGTGTGTGGCTGGCCAAAGCTCAGGCGTCTCAAATATCTATCTAACCCACAATATCTCCGGCTCATCATTAATAATGATTGCATTTCGAGAATCCATTTGCCGCAGTAAACTCAGGAGGCGGAGGAGTAGGGGAATGGAATCGAGATGGTTCTGCCAGATATAAAAGAAGGGAAAGCCCCAGCGATTCGTCCGGACTCCCATTACTGCTGTGGCATATCGGGTTCAGGACCCTAGAAAGTCCCCCTTGGAACCTCAGTCTCCTCCTTGGGCAATACCCCTTTTTATTTATCGCCCTGCCATTACAAGGATGCCATGACTGTGGCTGCTGCTGCTGCTGCTGCATCGGCATCCTTCGGCTCCTTTTTCATTTGGGTGTGTCCTGTCCCGGCAATCCTTTTCGATGCATTGAAATAAATTGCAAAATGCATTAAAAGAAAGGAGCAGTGAGTGCTTGCTGCCGGCTGGGATAAAAATAAAAAACGGAAATTGAGGGAAAACTTGAGCCATAATCAATCTTCATGTGCAAAAGCTTCATTGCCGCTGCGGTTTTTATCTGGGCAAAAAGGACGAGCAAGCAAGAGCAGGGAGGAGAGAGATATACAGATACAATTCGTATTCCCCTTCGAAAAATAAATTGCTCATTAAATTCCAGTTGCAAACGGGGAGAGGAGCGGAACGGAGGGGGCTTGCAATTAAATTTCACACACTGATGAATGTGTATCTCTGCGCGGCGCCTCCACCCCAATTTCTGCTTATATATATCTATATACACATGAGTTATATAACCCGAAAAAGCGACAGATATACAGATACAGATACAGAGGCTCGCCAACGACTGCAACTGTGAATTTCCCTGGAAATTATTGATCGGAAAATCAATTCTAATTAAATTGTCAGCGCCAAGAGCGAAAGAGGTGATTATGTGTATCCCAGTCTGCGTTTCGTGGCCGAGTATCTGTATCCGAACAGTCGTGTATCTGCGTATCTCCGTGTGTATCTCTGCTGCATCTCTCTCTGTGCGTAATTACATTGCACTGTCGCCTGTTTTCACTTGATTGGGTTTGGGCTTGGGGTTCGTGTTGGAGGGGGGTTTACCAAACAAAGTTAGCGAGCTCAGCCGCCATCAGATCCCATTTCGCCCTTAACCAAATTGAATTCATTTTAAATGCAGCAAAACAAATTAGGACTGCTAACCAGGACGCCAAATGGCGGCACTAAATGCTGAATCCTGCAGACACAAAATGTGGAATATATACGACGAGTACGAGTACGAGTGTGCATGGGATTAAGCGTGCCACGCGGTCAGATTGGATCCTGGGATTTAATTGGATTTAAGAGGAGACTAAATGAAAGTCGCATCCTCTCTCTCTCCTGTCTCGTGTGTCTGTTTGAATTTAAGCTCATTTAAATGATGCTAATTGGTTCAGCAAATGCGAATTAGTCACTCGGGACTCGTGGGTAAATGGATTAAGGATTGAAAATTTAATTGGCAAACCGCACCAAATAAGATTAATTAGGACAAATAATTCAAAGAGGAAATTAATGAGGATTTCTTACTAATTAAATTCAGTTAATACAATTTTTAAATTCAGTTTTTTGTTACAAGAAGATAATTAAATTACTTAATAAATGTTTTAAATAAATAAATGCTTTGTATTCTCATAAAATGTATGAGCTTAAATATAATTCCTACACAAATGTGAAAGGAAATCAAAGAATGGCTTACAGCCTCCTAGAAAGCTACCTATTTCCTAAACATTTTCTTGTTAAAAATTCACTAAGCTGGCTCTTAGTGTTTCCATTCCTTCACCTGCTTTATCTCTCCTTGGGTTTTATTGTTTTCCTCTCCGAATTCCGTATGCATTAATTCCATTTGCACAAATTCTGCAAGCAAGTAAATTATGCAGCCAAAACAATTTTCCATCTCTACTTTTATATTCCCATCCATTTCCATTAAGCTTGACTTATTTCCATGAGCTATGTGTGTGTTTGTGTGCACACAAATATTCCTGCCTGCCTGCATATATTTGTTGTTATTTAATTACTTTGCATTACTGACTCGCTCTCGTGGAGAGAGAGTGCCGGAAATTGCTGCAGCATCAATCCTTTGTCCCTGCATCGTGCTCATCTGCTCATCTCCTCCAGAGTTCCGTTTTACACAGCCAGAAAATTAAATGCAATTACGGCCAATTGGAGACTTAATGGCCAATTAAGATGGAAATTGCTGGAGTCATGCAAGCGAAATTATTTGCAAGGCATGCTTTTTAGAATTTCAGAAAGTGTTGTTAAATTGCGATTTAAATGAAACATTTAGGGGCACGGAGGGCACGGTAAAAGATCAAACTTCTTTGATTTAGGTCTTAGTTAAAAGCTGCTAAGCTAAACTGCTTTAATAAGGCAACTGTGGGTAAAATAAATATTTCTAAGATATATTTTAAATTCATTTTCAAAACACAAACGAGCGCCCCTAAGCATCGTGGCATTTACCCCTTGCTGTGCACTAGAATTCCCAACTGGGCGTTGCACAACCTGGCTAAATGTTGAGATAGGTCAGGCATCGGGTACTGATGACGTTAAACAAGTGGTTATACAAACCTGAAGCCTGTTTTTGACAGGCGTGTTTCTGGCATGACCCCGATTCCGCAGGAACCTATTTTTATTTATGATAATATTTCAACTAATTTAAGCATATATTAACTGGAAATAACAAGGTTATTTTCCTAACTTTTATGTTTAATTTAAAACTAATTTTTTGGTCTTTAATCCGAGATCTATCTCCCTTTTCCTTCGAGTGCAGGTGATAATTTGCACACGCTCTGAAAAGTAGGCAATGAAAATGGTTTTTGTCCTGTTTCGCTCTGCTGGCATCAGCTTCTTCTTGCTCTCAGAGGATGCTGCTGCTGCTGCTGTTGGCATTGTTTTGTGTATAACTGTATTTTAAAGCCACTCCCAAGAGAGATTACATTGTTGTTATTGCAGCTGCAATCCCCACAAATGATGCAAATTCTCAGCTCCTCTGACTAAAGCTTCATTAGCTGCACAAAATCAGAGAAAAACCCAGATAAAAATACAGAAAAAAAGAAGAAGAAGAAATGCAAACCAAATGCAGTTGAAAACAAACAACAAATGATGAGAGTTTATATTTTGCCGGCATTAGAGTAACTGCAGAGAGATATCAGAGCAAAGAGAGAGAGAGCAGTGACAGCAGGCAGAGGCAGGCACTTCCTGTTAAAAACCAACATGGCGTCGCCCAGAGGAGACACTCTCCTCGAACTGCTTTCATTTTCCATTTCCACGACCTCGTTTTCAGACAATATCATTCAGCCCAGCCCAGCCCAGCCCCAGTCAGCCCGGCAGCCTCTCTAAGGTTTAGGTTATATGGCAAAAGGGGAAATGGGAGAAATATAGGGTTTCCCAAGTAAGCTTCAATTGCACATTTTTAGCTATTTCTTTTTCTTCCTTTACCAGTTCAGTCTTTTTGCTGGGCCCTGCAATTTATGTTATATTTGTTGTGTTTTCTTTTCTTTCTTTTTTTTGCGCGCTGGATATTGTAGTTCTTCGTGCTTCGGTTCTGTTGTTGTTTTTATGTGGCCCTGCGGCTGTGGGTGGCAGCCAGGATATGAAAGACAAGGCATGTCCTGTCCTGGGCTGTCCTGTATATATATTTATATATATATATTCAACTATATATATGGATTTTGCGTATGTAAGGTGTCGTCCCGCAACGTTTTGCCTTTGTACATTATGTACAGGAATTTAGAGCGCGCAGGCGCCTTTGAAGGATGTGTAATCCTCTCTGGGAGCCTCGCTTGCCTCATGCCTCTTTCCCCAGATTTTTCCTGATTTTTCTTTTAGCCTCCGCTCTCTGTTTTTAGCCCTCGTCTTGCATAAGTTTTCATTCAATACTTGGAGCCGGCCTGGGAAAGTTCTCCACGCTCTGGCTCTTTGGGGAGAGAGAGACCCCTCTTCTTGTTCGTCCTTTTCTTGGCCTCCCCGGGGCCTCCCCCTGTTTCCTTCTTCTATTTTTTTTTTTTGCCGCTTCCGGTTGCGTCACTTTGGCCTGGGAAAGCAGCGCTGCGTCATTTGCCCCCACCATTTCCATCGCCATTTTCCCCCTGCCCTTTTCCCCTTGGGTTTTTCCTGCTCTTGCTTCAACTTTTATTCAACTTTGCCCTCTGACTTTGTCGCAGGCCACACACTCATATATCCATATATATGTGGTTATATATGTATTTATGTACCTACAGGAGCATTCGCAGGACACCACTTTAATTGAGGTCGCCAGCTGAAGTTAATAATAAGCCGCGTTGCAGGAGATGCGTTGACTGCAATCCCCAGAAAACACAGCTAGAAAAAGTGTGCGAATCTGCAGGAGATTAATTAAAAAACCAAACAGAACTCTATTGAAAATTGCAGTGTATTGTTGGTTGATTTAATTATAATAGTAAATGATTATTAAAGCTTAAGCTGCTAATAAAAAAGTTATAAATAAAATAGGAAATGTGGCGATGAATTCTGGATAGAGTTTGACTGTAAAAATGAGTTTACTATCAAATATGTTGCAAATATTTTGTCAGCAATGATATAAACGAGTTAAATAATTTTTCAAATTTAATATTTAGATAAATCTGCACAGCAAAAAGAGTATATATTAAGAAGTAAATAATGTATCAAGTATTTATGAGCTCAAGAACCAGGAATTCCCATAATTCCAGACTCTAAAACCTAAATACTCCTTGTTTAATATCCCATATTTATTATTTATATATTAAGAGAAGCTAGAAGATGCCAAACAAATAAATTAAATAGCAACTTTAAATGTAGTTTCTGAACTTTTCCCCTGAGTGGATATCCTTTGGCATTTTGCACTTAGCATTCCGCAGCCGCATCCAGCCATGAGCGCACTCGACATACCACCCACTCAGCGGCCCACTATTGGGGGCGTGTCCCTCCAGGGAGGCTTATATAATTTTAAAGCCTCTGCCAGCCTCGTTGTCTGTTGCAAAAACACTGCTAAAAGCACCGAGCAACGCGCAACGTGCAACGTGCCACTTGCACCGAGCAAATGTCGTGTCATTCGCACTGCTTTAAATGCACATCGCATTATGTTATGTAAAATATACGATTGCGAGCACAATAATGAAACAAATTTAAGTGCAGATTCCCTCGAGAGAGAGACAGAGACCATAAAGAATTAAATTTATGCGGTTAAAGCAAATGCTTTGGCGGAGATTTGGAAATGAGAAGTGGAAAATGGAATGTTTTTGTGCTGAAATAAATGTTTATGGCAGTCCTGAGACTCTAGAGAATAAATGTGTTGGCAGATAAACGAAAAAAGAGTAAGGGAACACATTATTTAAATGGAAACTAAAGCTGGTAACAGAACGTGATGGAAACTTTACAATTAAATAATGCCTAAAATGCAAAATAAATTATTTAATTTCGTTTTTAGTAAGCAAATAGCAGGGGATAGTGTTACTGCTTAAATTTAAGCTTTTAAACCTCTCTTTAAATAGTAAGAGCATTTCTATCTTAGTTTCCGAACCCCACTTTATTTTATTTTATTATTTACTAGGTGCTTTGCTCCACAAGAAAACTAATAACAATATATTTAGCCAGCATTACCCCCTCTTCAAAATGTATTTTATATTTGCAAAATCTTCCGCATCACTTGAGGGTTTCTTTTTAATGAGTTTGCCCGGGCTTATCCGTATCCCCAAATCAGACATTCTAAAAACATTTCCAACAATTTCAGCCATTTACCATCCAACCTGGAGCGTTTCCAGCAAAGTTTAAGAACCTTTCTGGCCGAAAATGTAGACTCTTCTTAGCTTTTTTTTTGTGTTTTTGGGTTGGGTTGGGCTCTCCGGTGGCCTGTCTCTTTTGTTAAAAGTTTTATCTAATTCCTTTGCCAGAATACCGTGTTTACGTCCTGTGTCCTGTCATTCCCGTGTCCTTCAACTTTTGCCAGGCTCCCGGCACTCTCGGCTCCAAAGGGGCTGTATCTCCTGACTCGGCTCCTGTTCCGGCTCCTGCTGCTGCTGCTGCCAGCTCCCTGATGTTGATAAATTTCACGCCCTGGAGGAGACGCAGCCAGGGAATGCTCTCCAGCTCAAATTACTTTGACTGCAGTCAGTGGAGAAATGGAGAAGCGGGGCCGCCGTCGCCCAGCAATGATTGAATGAAAGGCTAAAAAAGGATTTCAGGAGCGAGTGTGTGTGCGTTGTATATCCTGCTGGCTATATACGAGCCCGTACAGGCCTTCCACGCCCCTCTCTCTTTGGGTATATAGTATATATTCCCATGTATATGCCAGAGTCAGCCAAATATACACAGAAATAACCTCAAACAAGGACGTTCGGTGAGAAACTTTTGCCAGGACAAAAGACAGGGCGACTTGTGGCGGCGGGGACACTCACTCGGTCCAGCCAAGGATACACTGTACGGGAAAATGCTAATGATATAGGGTTTCCTTTATTAAAATACCTAAAGTTAAGGAATTTGGTAGGCAGTTAAGAGAAATTCCTCTGTAGATTTTTATGGTAATAGCCTTAGTGGGGTAGGGATTGGAATATATGTTAATAGGAATATTTGGGTTTCTAATCATACAATTCAGGAAATATAATATTTAAAGGTTTGCTAGAGTATTTTTTGTTGTACACAGCTTGTTAAATATTTTATTTTTATTTTATTATGTAGTTTTTAATGAGTTCAATGAATCAGAAGTTGTAGAATTAAATAACAGAGTTATAACAAGACAGGTTCAATAATTTCTTAATACCACTCTTTCTCCAGTCGAACCTTAACGAATATTTGTAGTTTCCCTTAATAGTTATTAATTAAATTCATGCCTTTAATAAGTATAATGACTTGCTTTTAATAATGTGCCGAAAATGTAATTAATTTTCCCCTAACTAGTCTAATAATAATATCCATTTAGCCATTAACTGGCATTGTTTTTTTGTTTCTCTGCACGGAGCAAGCATTTAGCCATTTACTGCGACCGCTTCTTGGTCTGCTTGTTCTTCTTCTGCTTCTTCTTGGCCATGTATTACATAAGCGGGCCAAAACACACACACACACACCCATTGAGAGGCACACACTCATAACATGGCAGTAATGCAATTTACAGACGCCCAAAAATGTCCGCCCTAACGTATACCGCCCACCTTTTGGTGCCATGGGTGGTTTCATGGGGTGTTCCCGGCGTTACTTGGACTGGCCACCAGTCATCCCACATCCCACATCCTCCTGTTTCCTGGGGGCGCAACAAATGTTGCCCAGTAAATGTGTGTGTGTGTTGCTCTTGTTTTGGTTAGTGTTGTTGTTGGCGTTGGCCCTGCAATTCCCTGAACTGGGCGCACTTTTAGCTGAATTGATTTTTCCAATGGCCTCAACTGCGCATGCCGGGCAATATACTCGTATGTAGTAGCTCCTCTCATTCCGCTCCCACACCGGGCACCCTCTGCGGATTGCATTTCACCCAAACCCGAACTCGAGCTCAAACACACCTAGATACGGTGTTACATACAGTGGTCGCTGGGAGACACTGCATTTTTGAGATATTTTAAAGGGCCAGAGAAATCATTGGAGATTTGAAATCAATAGAAAATGTGTCTAGAAGTAGGCAATGCTATTTTTTATGGGGTTTTATTTCAGGTTTTTGTAGGATTTATAGCCTTTTAACATACTAGTAAAAATGTTATTACGACACTTGTTGCATAGATCTTCGTTAAATATAGTAATACTTCCTTACATTTTTACTTAATCGACAATGTAACAGATTTATAAATATTTTTATGGAAAATATGATTTATTTATGGAAAATTGTTAATTAAATTGAAAGCATTGCATTAGGTCTATAAGACTAAGATCATTTTTTTCGTACATTTTAAGTATGTGAAATTTATTACCCAAAAATGTAATATGGTATTTCCAATAACTTTAAGCAATAATTCGACTCCGTGTTAAAATATTAAAATAAGAAATTAATAAGGTTTTTTTGAATATGCAAGACATTTTGAACTCAACTACATGCTTGTTTTAAATATTTCCAAGCCAATCTTATAATTAAAGTAACTGTTAAGTAAATAGAGCAAGTAACAGAGGTGCCCACTGTGCAGCCCTCAAGGGCCCCCCGCCGGAGAGAGCACAGGCCATAGCCACTTGGTCTGCCATGTCCTCTGCTGCAGTCGCTGTCTCTGCTCTGCCCGCCGAAAGCTGTGACCTGAGCAGAGAGCTGGAGACTGCAGCAACCCATCCACATATATATAAATATATATCTTTCCATACCCCAACCTCCCGATCCAAATCCAGATCCAGGCTATATACACACAGCAAGCACATCCACATATATGGTGAATTGCTGGCTGGCTGCGTTGTTCTATATGGCCATATTTTAAGTGCTGCTGCTGTGCTTAAAGCGCTTAATGCGGCTTTAAAAAATCTTGGTTCCACAAGCAGCAGCAGCAGCCCTGTGATCCTGGGAAAGGGCGGTGGGATCAGGCTAAACTAGGATATGGCTTCAATTCATCAAATTGGACATTATATGGGGGCAGGCAGAGGCACTGTCGAGAAATTGCCATTACCTTACTACATCCATTGTCTATGGGCTTCTGGAATTATGAGATAACAATGAGGTTTTGGATTACGTACGGGTCTTGGGACAGGAATTTAATTTACATTAATGCTGGATGAGGGATTTTAATGAGAACTATGAGGTTGAGGTTGATAAAAGGTTTTAGAGTTGCATTATTATTTAAGAAGTTTATTTTTAAAAGGGGAATCTAAAAACTAAATTGAGTTAAAAGCTAGATGCCTGAATAAATATAGGTTTTTTTTAAGCCAGCATTATCCAGAAATTTCTACAGAAACCAACTCAAAGTCTGCACAATTCTTTCTAGAAAGGTAAGGATATTTCTTATAAAGGGAATAATTAATTATTTAAGCTAAATATTTCTAAAAATGCAAAACAGTTGCCATGAGAAAATTCCCACTTTCCTTGTTTCCCATAACAAAGTAGGTTTAATCCCAAAAAAACAGTTTCTGTTTAATATCCGATAAAGACAGATAGTTTCCGTTAGATAATTCTTCGGATAAACAACCCTCTCTGGGTATTACTGCCACCGCATTACTTGCTACTACAAAGATATTCCATATGACATCCATCGATGTCAGATCCCATTTCCCAGTTCCCAAAAGGGGCGGAATAGGGGACGAGGTCGTTTCTTATCTACAAAGCAGAGATTAGCACACATCAAATACCATACGATGCGATCCGATCCGATCCGAACCGATCAATCGGCACAACGATCGTATAATAATTATTCGTTCGCCTCCGAGGTTGTACTAGAATTTCTTCGGTGTGCCATTGAACGCGTTCGTAAGCCTCAATTGTAAAACGATCTGTGGGAAACCTTCTCGGAAACAGCTATTCCGATGAACTGGCTGTCTACATAGTATATATAAATAGCTGTGTTTTATTTTAAATATAATGCAATCACTTCAAAGGAATTCGAAGTATTTAAATATAGGGATTTTCCCGGCTAGATAAGGCTACTATTTGGTGCTAGTTTAATTCCTTTTTGAACTGAATTTCAAGGTTTTTATTAAACCCAAGAAATACCTTTCTTAAGCCAATATTATTGACCTTAAATATCCGTAAAATTTCTAAAAATAAAACGTAAAACGTTCAGACTGCCGAATCTAAGGGATTTCACTCGCTAAAATGCGCGATGTGGCCTCAACAATGGAAACACAAAGGCACAAACATTTAGCAAAGGTCGCGCCTGCTTTTCTTTCCCTCGGGAAACGGCGAAATAGGAATATATTGTATATATAAATATATATAAGTAAATATATGTCGAGCTCAACTGAACCGAACCCTTGTTTCTCGAGCGAGCCTTTTGCGCGTTAATTTATCCGGGGGTTGGTTTTTCTGCGTCTTTAATGGCATTGTATTGTTTTTTTGGCTTGGAACTCGAGGAACTCAGGTAGAACTTCTGAGTAATGCCTTATTTCTACCTGGTTCCGCTTCCTATCTCCGTCTCGCTTGCACTCACAGGAGGCCAGGTGGAAACAACATTTGGTTTGTGTTGTGACCCATAAGGAAATCGTATAAACTACATAAACTATTGTTTCGATCGAAGCAGTCGAACTAGACATTTATTGGGAATTACATCTTACGCAGGACAGGCGAACATTATTACTATATTTTAATTAATTTTATAAACTATTTTATATGGTACGTAAAATACACGATAGTGCAGCGAATATTTATTATTAATATTAGTTTTCAAGGACAAATACTAATAGGGTTTTAATATAAATTAATTGCAGAAATGGAAATTGAAATTGAATTGAAAGTTTGGCCCAAAAATAGCCTCATATTCACACGTGTGAATTCAACATTTCTTTAAATATTGAAAATATTGACATTATTTATATATTTTTGAAAGATCAAAAATAAAGAGGATATAGGCAAAACAATTCAAAAATTAATAAATGGAATAATAGATTAATTTTGAAATAAATTTAAAACATTTTAAATTGAACAACAACAAAATTATTCAATTGAATTTTGGTGCTTTAAACAAAACGAAATTTTTTTTTGAAACAATCATTACAAATTAATTCCACAAGATAATAAGAACAAGTAAATTACAATATCTAACTAAATAACGCCTTAAAACTAATTAAAAACAAACAATAAAAAATAAAACAGTTCAACTTGCAATTCTACACGAAGTCTACATACGTACATTCTACGCAGCTCTACGTAACGTCGCTTACGTAATGGCGCGGCGCCATACGTCATATGGTCTGCATTACGTTTCTTGAGCCCCAGACAGTCTGGCAGCGCTGCACGCGAATATCGGCACAAAGCGAAATCGGTGGCCGAAACAAGCAGAAGGCAGATGAAGGAATCAAATAAAGAGCGAAACGCGACGATAAAGAACGTGAACGAATAAGCCGAGTATGCGAGCCGTGCAAAAACGAAAAGAGAAATACGAATTTAATACCTAATACGCGAAGAACAAACCGGTTGTTGGCTTTCTTGAATAAACCAACAAAAGCAAAAGAACGTGGCTCTCCCGGTCCCGGCTTTTTCTGCCACTGTGTTTGTGTCCCATCTCTGTGTGTGTGTGTGCAGTCTGTTTTTGTATGAGTGAGTTTATTTATCTGTGCGTGTGTGTTGCCGCGTAAACAGACGCAGACCAGCGAAAATAAGAAGAAGAAGACGAAGAAATCGGCGGATTGGGTCGCGCACGTCGTTTCTATTTGGCGCCCGTTTATATTTACTTAACCGGGTGAAATTTTCTTGTAAAGCGCGCCCGCGATCTTATCATAGTGTCCAAAAAACGGAAGTAAATCGGTGGGAAGAGGCCATACGTTATATATTCGGGTTAAATATCCCCGATGAGACGCGCAATTAATAGGGCGCCCGCCTCAGGGGCTGTGAAAACAACAACAGGCCGAAGCCGCCGACGAAACGATCGCGAAAAGTTGACAACGACATCGATTTTCCTAGCGAAAACCGTGAAATAATATTATGCGGAGGTGGGTTACGAATCCTGGTGTAAAGAGTGTGTGCCATAATAGAGGAAAAGCTGTGAAAATCGGTGCTAAATAGGTTGCTACTCTTAACCAAAAGCAAAACAAAATTCCTCAAATAACGGTGATCGCTCGGGGAGATGGCAACCCTGAGAAAATTTCACAAAACAAATTGGACTGAAAATAATATACTTTTCTTTTTGTTTTTAATGGAAAACGTCTATAAACATTAGTTACTCTTAAAATAATTAAGAATGTGTGAAGTTATATAAACTCTCTACATTAAAATGTACCAATAATAACCAATATTGTATTGTTTTTAATGATATAACATATCAAATATCAATACATCACAAAAACTGATTCATTTGTTCAACTTAAAGGCGGAATTTAAACCATAAAACTAATAAAATGAGTGCTAGATATTAACCATAAAGAATAATGTGAATTTATTTATTAATCTGCTAATTTGTGCGATTTTTTGTGTTATTTATACATATTTGGTGTTAAAGATAAACTAAAGGGAATAACTATTGGCCATAGATTACATTTAAAGAAAGATTTATTTAAAAAATATTATAAATACTGCATTATCAAGTATTTTATAGTATTCTTCAGTATATTCAGTATTATAAATAATCATTATCAAGTATTTTATAGTATTCTTCAGTATATTCAATAATTAACCCACTTTTTCCCTTTCGACTTGCAGGTCTACAGAGGAACCACCGACAAACAGCTACGAAAGGAACTACTACGACCGCACCAGCAGCCGCTTAGTCAGTCAGTACCAGACGGGCAACTCCGCCTCCTTGTCCACATCCAATTCCAACGCCAACTCGAGTCCATCGTCAGCATCCGCTTCCGCATCCCTAGCAGCGGCAGCAGCAGCAGCAGCAGCTACCGCATCCTTATCGGCAACAGCAGCAGCAGCAGGAGGAGGATCCTCTGAGAGATCGCGGAATCGAGATCGCCTATACAGGAATGGTTCTGCCAGCGGTCATAGCGGCGGCGGCGGTATCAACAGCGGCAACAGCAGCAGCAGCAACACGACGACGACGACAGCAGCCACAGCTGGTGCTGGAGGATCTGGATCGGGGGGCGTTGGAGCTGGCGCAGGAGCACCGCAGGCGCTAGGCGATCGGAGCAGCAGCCACAATATCCACCAGAATCAGCAGAGCGCGGCGCGGGTGGCACCACCACAGTCATGGTACGAAGCCGCCGCTGCTGCTGCAACGACGACGACGACGACGGCCCAATTGAAAAGTCCTGGTGGCAGTGGCAATGCCGGCGCCTTAGCAGCCTCAGGTGGCTTTGCAATGATGAGCAACAGCTCACCGATGAGCAACCATCACCAGCAGCAGCAGCAACAGCACCCGCAGCAACAGCAGCACCCGCATCCGCATCTTCAGAATCCTCAACACCCGCACTACAGCAGCAGCAACAGCAACAACAGCAGCAGCAGTCCAGCGGCCGGAGCTGGAGCCGGAGGCGGTACCAGCACCTGCCCATCTCCCGCCCAAGGACAGACACAGATCCAAACCACGGCCGTGCACCGGAGCGTGGCGTATGCGGGAAGTGCTGCGCCTGCGGCGGATGACTCTACGCGCAAGATGCTCCTGCACAGCAGCAAACTCAATAAGCTGCTCAAGGGAGCGGGAGCGGGAGCGGGAGGAGCACGCTCTGGTTCGGAATCGCCAGGAGGAGCAGCAGCTGGAGGAGGAGCAGGTGCAGCAGCTACTCCAATGACGACGACAAGTACAATCACAAACAATAGTTTTAGTAGTAATAGTTTAAATAATACAATAACCACGGCAACGCCCACGATGCCAACGATAGCATCTGGAGCTGCTGCAGCAACAGGAGCAACAGGAGCAACAGGCGGTGGTGACATTCTAAATGTGGCCGCTGCCTTGGCCGCCGCCGCCTCCGTGGACAATGGAATGTTGCCTGCGTCGCATCCAATACGGACGCGACACCACCACCTGCACCACGGACGCAGCACCACCTCCTCCAGTCGCTCGCATTCGCGCTCACCGAGCAGCTACAGCAGCTCGCACAGCTCCTCGTCCTCCTCGCACTCCTCGTCCCACTCGCACGCGTCCAGCCCCGTCCAGTCCACGGGCAATTGTGCGTTGATGATGGCAGAGGGTCGCAGTGGACGCAGCCTGCAGTCGGTGGCCGTTACAAGTGAGTAAAGCCATCTTTTTGAGCCAGAATTCATGCTAATCCTCTACCCTTTTCCCTTA
This sequence comes from Drosophila tani, assembly GCA_008042535.1. NCBI lineage: Eukaryota > Metazoa > Arthropoda > Insecta > Diptera > Drosophilidae > Drosophila > Drosophila tani. Next base: position 188,425 of record VNJO01004625.1, read on the forward strand.
GGCAACTCTTCAAATCCCAGTGGCAATCCGGGCACCGTCACCACCAGCACAGGAGGTGGCTGCGGCTCCAGCTCCAGCAGCTCGAGCAGCAGCAGCTCCAGCGGCTCCTCATCCTCCGCCTGCCTCCTGACAGCCAATCCCGTGGTGCATTCCGAAGATAACCGGCCGCTGGCGATACGTGTACGCAATTTGCCCGCCCGTTCCTCGGACACATCCCTCAAGGATGGTCTCTTCCATGAGTACAAAAAGCACGGCAAGGTCACGTGGGTCAAGGTGGTGGGGCAGAACTCGGAGCGTTACGCTCTCGTTTGCTTCAAGAAGCCCGATGATGTTGAGAAGGCACTGGAGGTCTCCCACGACAAGCACTTTTTTGGCTGCAAGATCGAGGTGGAGCCGTACCAGGGCTACGATGTGGAGGACAACGAGTTTCGGCCCTACGAAGCGGAGTTGGACGAGTATCATCCGAAATCCACGCGCACTTTGTTTATAGGCAACCTGGAGAAGGATATTACAGCCGGAGAGCTGCGTGGACACTTTGAGGGCTTTGGCGAGATCATTGAAATCGACATCAAGAAGCAGGGTTTGAATGCCTACGCCTTCTGTCAGTATTCGGACATTGTCTCGGTGGTGAAGGCAATGCGCAAAATGGATGGCGAGCATCTGGGTAGCAACCGGATTAAGCTGGGCTTTGGCAAGTCCATGCCCACCAACTGTGTGTGGATTGATGGCGTGGGGGAAAAGGTCTCGGAATCCTTTCTTCAATCCCAATTCACGCGCTTTGGCACGGTTACAAAGGTCAGCATAGATAGGAACAGGCAGCTGGCTTTGGTGCTGTACGATCAGGTGCAGAATGCCCAGGCGGCGGTGAAGGATATGCGTGGGACGATCATGCGGGGCAGGAAGCTGCAAGTGGACTTTGCCTCGAGGGAGTGCCAGGATGCGTTCTATGACAAGCAGGAGAAGCAGCAGCTGACGCAGCAACAGCAGCAGCAGCAGCAGCAGCAACAGCAGCAGCCAGGCCAGATTGCGGGTAGGTTTTAGGATCTCTATTTACTTTACTATTTACTCACTTATTTCTCCTTCTCTTATTTCTCTTATTTCTCACTTATTTCTCCTTCTCTTATTTCTCTTATTTCTCACTTATTTCTCCTCTTATTTCTCTTATTTCTCACTTATTTCTCCTTCCCTTATTTCTCACTTATTTCTCCTTCTCTTATTTCTCTTATTTCTCACTTATTTCTCCTTCTCTTATTTCTCTTATTTCTCATTTATTTCTCCTCCTTTAGGTTCCTCCTCGCGCTTTGGCTCGCGCTATGAATCCTCCTCCTCTTCCTCGCAGTCGAGATCGAGGGCTTCCTCTTTCAGTCGTCACCAGAACAACTCCAACGATGGCTGCTCGCCGGGGAATACTCCGAGTGGAGCTGGGAGTGGCAGTGGCAGTACAACAAACCCAAGCCAAAGCAACACCAGCGGGAGCATTAGCGGCGGAAGCACCACTACCTCTGCGAGCAGTGCAATGCCGGCCCCGAGCTTGACCTCCGCTGTAGCTGCAGGAGTAACCCTGCCCTCGGCAACGCCTTTGCCTCCGGTGGCCTCCGTCTCGGCCTCTGCTTGTGCCTCTGCCATGCCCATGTCGCCGGCTGCTTTGGCACAGAGAATAAGAATGGCCAGGAATGCGCGGCATACCATCGACTTTGACTTCAACGATGTGACGCCCGTGGCTAGGGCGAGGTTTCGCAACTCCGAGGAGTACAACAACAGCAACCCGGAGGAGGACAGCCGCTGCGATTCGCCACGCCTGGGTCCAGCTGTAGGAGGTGACCCAATGGAAGCAACGATGACCAACAACAGCCAAGGAGGCCAGGGAGGAGTAGCACTTAGCCGAAGGCGTTGCGGTAAGCCAAGCAAAGATCTGTTGCACCCCAACGTGCACAATCAACGTTTCCCATTGCCAGAACAACCAGAGGAATGCCCGTCCAGTGGTGATGAGGGCGTGGTCAGTCCGCGTAAGCGCATCAAAATGGATTACCACCATCACCACCATCATTCCAATGCCAGCGGGGTGAGTAACGAGATCTCTCTCTAATCTATAGCGATCCCCAAACCCTTTTCTTTTCCCTTCTCTTAAGATGGAGTCCACTGGCGAGCACGGCAGCAGCAAGCCCAGCCCCCTCCTCTCCAACTGTGATGTGATACACGATCCCCTCAACCGCAAGAGCGAGATCAGGCGGGTCTCTGAGATGACGACCACCACAACGACCACGACGAGTGGTTCGCCCATTATGAAGTTCCCTGGTCATCCGCCCCTTGTGAGTGGTCCCTCCCCCATGATGCTCAGCTGCCGGCGTCCCTCCATCGATGTGGGTGCATTGACGGCGCTCTCTAGTTCCTCGGCCTTTCGCCATGGACTTGTGGGTGCCAGCAGCATGGATCAGCAGCAGCAGCACCAGCATCTGATGAATGCCTCGCTGGCGGCCAAAAGGAGACGAGTGAATACCAGCACCATGCAGCAGCCCAGCAGCAGCAGCAGTGCGTCGGCGGCGGCGGCGTCATCAGCAACGAGCAGCAGCAGCAATTCCGTGGGTGGGTTGAGCAGCTTGAGTGGTCTCACGGCCGCGGAGGAGTACCACCATCATGCCTCGCGCGGGCGGGGCCATCAGCTACATTCCCATCACTCGCACGAGGCCAGCGGCGGCGAGAGCGCAGATGGCTCGAGGCCAGGGACGCCGCTGTGCGATGAGCGACCCGAAGTGCTGCCCACAGAGCCGCGCCGTTTGCCGCCGCCCCGGGAGAGGGCGCGCGAGCGAGTGCGCGAGGTAATGTGGCTGCCCCTGCCCAAGTTTGGAGTGCTCTTCTTTCAGCAGCAGCAGGTCCGAGGGGGTAACAGTGGCAGCTACCAGCAGCAAGGCTCCTCCTTACTGGGATCTGGGTCTGGGTCCTCCGCTGCTGCCTGCTCCCTCAGCAACTCTAGTCTAAACGCCAGCAGCAGCCAGGGCGTGGGATCTGCATTCCTGCCTAGTCCCTCGCTACAGCGCTACTGGCGTTCCTCCTCCTCCTCCTCCGCCTCCGCCTCACACCACCAGCAGCAGCATCAGCAGCAACACCACCACCAGCATCATCATCACCACCAGCAGCAGTCGCAGCAGCAACAGCAGCAGCAGCAACAGTCGCAGTCGTCGCAGTTGCAGCAGCAGCAATCGTCATCCTCCTCCTCCTCCCACACGGGCCTGATGGCGAGTCCCGCCCGTCCCCGCTCGCTGAGCTCGAACTCCAGCGACTCTGACGTCCCACCCGGCCACAATGCGGGGGGAAGTCCCTCCCTGGACGAGCGACTGCGCAACTTTGAGGAGAACTACGAGCGTTGGTCGGGCGGGGGGAGCAGCAGCAGGGAGCATGGCTCAGGGCATACACCCTCCAGTGCCTCCACGCCCTCCTGGCAGCTCTCCATGCACATGAACCTGGGCGGGAGCGCCAGTGGCGGCTTGAACTCGCACCAAACGAGTTCGGGTTCGGGGTCCGGCAACAGCAACAGTTCCAGCGGCACTGCGTCGAGCACCACAAGCAATTCGAGGCACAAATTCCTGGACATTGACGAGCTGCAGCCCTCGGACATTGTCAAGTCCGTGCTGGCCAAGAAGAGCATCTTTGACGATGACTTTCAGCGGCTGAAGAAGAACCAATGGTACGATCCCTCCAGCTCAGACTTTGCTTTGGGTTCTAGTTCCTCCTCCGCCAGCCTGCTGGTGGGTTCCTCACTGGGTGTAGCCCGAGGCCTTTGCAGCGGGAATACCTCGCCGGCGTTGCCCAATTTGGCGGCCACCAAGACAACGCCCATTATAGGGAACTGCAGCGGCAGTAGCCTGGCTGGATTGGTTGTCAACTCCTCGGGGAGTAGCAAGACGGGGGGATTGCTTCAGCGGCTGAGCAGCTTGTCGCCCATGAACTCGCCCCAGGCCTCAATGTCGCCTTATAACAGCCCCTCGCCCTCGCCCTCGGTGGGTGCGGCAGCGGCTGCCTCGCTGGCACAGCTAGCCAAGCCAGCGGCAGCGGCAGGGGCGGCTTCAGCGGCAGCAGGGAGTGCCGGAAGCAATGCCACCTCATCCTCACCGGGAACGGCGGGACCCACCAAGGGTCTGCAGTATCCCTTTCCCAGTCACCCGCCATTGCCCAACACAGCGGCGCCACCGCCAGCCGTGCAGCCAGCGCCGCCACCTCCGCCCGAGAAGCAGCAGGCGTCCAGGCAGGCAGCCGCCACCTCTGGCAGCAATCTGACCAAGAGTCTGAGCGTGCCCGAAGCTCCTCCACCGCAGTCCCCAGCCAGAGTGCAGCTACAGAAGTCTGCTTCAGTGCCAGGCAGCACCAATGTGGGCACTGTGGGCAGCTCCAGCTCGAGCTCGAGCTCCAGCTCCACCTCCACCTCCAGTGGCAGCTCGGCAACCACATCATCTTCATCTTCGTCCAACGGTAACAGTTCCTCAGCCGCCACAACACATGTACAAAAGCCACCGACGCAGCCGAATGCCACGCAGGAGGAGGAGCAGCAGCAGCAGCCGGCGCCCAAGAAGAGTGCTCCTGCCCAGTCTTCATCGTCCTCGTCCACGTCCACGTCCTCGTCTCACACCTCAAGTTCCAGTAGTTCCAAGAAGAGCAGCAGCAGCAGCAGCAGCGGCAGCAGCAGCCAGGACAAGTCCCACAGCAGCAAGCACAACAACAAGAGCAAGAGCAGCAAGTCCGAGAAGAGCTCGTCGTCATCCTCTTCTTCGTCCTCTGACAAGCGCAAGAACTCGGCCACCTCCCAGTCCAGCAAGTCGGCCACTCCCCGCATCGAAGATGACTCCACCGACCAGGAAGAGCCAGCGGAAAAGGCTGAGAAAGCTGAGAAGGCAGAGAAAGAGCGCGAGAAGAAGGAGCTTCGCCAGGAGAAGGAGAAGCGCGAGAAGGAGCTGCGCAAGCAGCACGAGCGCGAGGAGAAGAAGGCGGCTCAGGTTCAGGAGGAGAAGGATCGAGAGGAGCGCAAGGCCAAGGAGGAGAGAGAGCGCGAACGGGAGAGAAAGGCCCTCGAGGAAGCCAAGCAGAGGGAGGAAAAGGAACGAGAGGAGCGAGAGCAGCGCGAGAAGGAGCAAAGGGAAAAGGAAAGCCGAGAGAAGGAGCAGCGAGAGAAGGAAAAGGAGCTCCGAGAAAAGGAGCAAAGGGAAAAGGAGCAAAGGGAAAAGGAACAAAGGGAAAAGGAACTCCGAGAAAAGGAGCTTCGAGAAAAGGAGCAGCGCGAAAAGGAGCTCCGCGAAAAGGAACTCCATCGCGAGAAGGAGCAAAGGGAAAAGGAGCGGGAGCAGCGCGAGAAGGAACAATCCCGCCGCGCCCAGGAAACCGAGCAAGAAGCTCGTATGGCCCGCATGCGCGAGCTCTCCTCGTACCACAAGAGCAAGGCGGAGGCCAGCTCCGAGGCCGCCAGCTTCTATACCCACAACAACACAGCCCCACCGTCCTCTACAGCCTCCTCCGCCTCCTCGACCCACGACGGTCAGCACAACAAGGAGAATGCCATGGATGTATCCGGTCCGCCGGCTTCCGCTCCCAGTGCCACGCCCTCCACACCCTCCGAGAACGCCTCAACCAAGGATCGCTCGCGCAAGTCCTCCCGGAACTCGCCAGTGCGCCTCCACAAGCGACGCCTCAGTTCGCAGGACAGCAATCACAGTGCCGGAGGAGGAGGTGGACCCAGCCATCAGAATCATCACGATGACTATGTGAAGCGGATACGCATGGAGAACTCGAACTCCTCCATTCCCAACTCCAATCAGAGGCTGAACGATCGTCGCGACTCCAAGGAGCACAAGGAGCACAAGGAACACAAGGAGCACAAGAGCACCAGCAGCGGCGGCGGCTCCAAGGACGAGAAGATCACCACCAACAGCAGCAGCAGCAAGTCTCATGGCAGCGGCGGCAGTTCCTCGTCCTCGTCCAAGCACCATCGCCGGGACAAGCACCATCAGAAGAGCAGTGTGAGCAGCTCCCTGGAAACAAATCCCTCTATAGAGACGCTAGATCCCGCTGCTGCCCAGCCCAAGCAGCAGCAGCAGCAGCACTTGAACACCAGCGAGGAGGAGCAGCAGCAGCAGCAGCCCAAGAGGGAGAAGGAGCCGCGGGAGAGAGAGCACTCGAGTAGCCACCATCACGGCGGCGGCGGCGGCAGCAGCTCCTCCTCCCGGCACAAGAGCAAGCGGGATCACCATCACCATCGCGAGAAGAAGCGGCATTCGGTGGCCGAGTCCACCAACACGGACGAGGAGCAGCATCCCCACTCGCAGCATCCCCAGCAGCAGCAGCAGCATTCCCAGCAGCAGTCACAGCATAATCCCCACCGCAGAATCTCGGCGGCGGGCAGTGGCTCAGCGGGTGAGCTCAGCACCTCGAGTGGCAAGCCACACCACCATCATCACCATCACCGGCGGAGTGTGGAGAGGAAGTCTTCGCGGGGCTCCGACGAAGGTCACCACTCCTCCTCCAAGTCACTGCGCTCGAAGCTCATGATGCTGAGCTCCGCAGACTCGGACGACACCGATGATGCCTCCAAGAAGCACTCGATCTTCGATATACCCGACGACTGTCCCAATGTCTCGATGTACGACAAGGTCAAGGCCAGGAGCTGCAAGAATATGCAACGCCAGGCCGAGGAGAAGAAGATCAAGGCCAAGTTCTCGCAGCTGAAGCAGTCGCGGGCCAAGAAGAAGCGCTCCACCAGCTACGACGGGGACTCGGACACTGAGTTTGAGGATCGTCATCATCGCAACAGCGGCAGCAGCAGCTTCCATGGTCGCTATCCTGGATTGTCGAGCAGCGACGATGAAGGGGATGACGACGACGGTGAGAGGCGGCAGCCCAGGCGTATATTTTCCGACTCGGATCCTGAGCGGGAGGGTGACCAAGAGCAGCAAAGGGAAGGGGGTTCAACGATGCCAGATGCCAACCACGTGCGGCAGATGCAACAGAACCTGCGCCGACTGTGCGATGGCGACGACGAGAGCTCCGAGGATGAGATTAGGAGGAACGTGCTGAAGCACAGTCACCTGGGCAAGCGCAACTCGCACTCCACCCGCATTGCCTCGGACTCGGAGTCACAGTCCCAGCCGGCTCCGGACTTGGTGATTAAGCAGGAGCCTCCGCCAGCCTCTGCTACAGCTACTGCTCCCACTCCCGCTACCGCTACCGCTCCCACTCCTACCCCTCAGGAGATCAAGCAGGAGCAGCTCTCAGACAGCGAGCAAAAGTTCAAGTCCCGCCACGACTCCAATTCGTCCATGGAAGAGCGCAAGCTAAAGACCGAAAGAGAGATCAAGAAGGAGTTTGGCGACTTTTACAACTCCTCGGCCGGCGGCGGCGGCTATGCCTACTCGGACTCGGGCAAGCTCAGCAAGGACTACTCCCCGGAGACGCGAAAGAAGCACAAGAAGAGCAAGAAGCGTCTCAAATCCTCCTCTACTGTAGAGAGTTCGCCTCTGGTGGTCACCACGCCCTCAACGCCCTCCATCTTTGATGTGCATCATTCGTCCTCGGCCCTGGGCGACTTTAAGCCCAAGCTGGACAGCTTTGATGATCTGAAGACAGAGACTCCAACGGCCTTGCCAGCGCTGGACATCTCAGCCAGCGAGCGAAGGAAGCACAAGGAGCGGAAGGAGAAGAAGCGCGAGAAGCTGAGGAATCTCACGGAGACCAACAACAGCACAGGCACCAGCACTAGCGTGACCACCATTCCAAGCACTCCCAATCCACCCATAATCACCAATGAGGTAGTAACCTCAGAGAAGCTCTCAAAAGAAGAGCGTCATCGGCTGAAAAAGTCCAAGAAATCCAAGAGTTTGGACACCTCCTCCACCACCAGACTTTACAACTCAACGGGTTCTGGTCTCCCAATCTCTACGACGCCCATGCCCGCCACACCCACCTCGGCGCCCGCGTTGCCTGTGCAGCCTTCCTCAAAGCGCGGCGAGGACAAGATGGAGTTCATCTTTGGCATCATTTCCGACGAGGATGAGTCGCAGTTTACGGATGAGCAAGCGGAGAACAACAAGGACATGACCACAGGCAGCTGTGTGGCCACCACGGGTCCCATGGTCTCCGCGGCTCTCAAGAACTACAAGCAGGAAGCAGCCACGCCCTCCAAGAACCTAGAAACGAGCCATCCACCCACCCAGGAGGAGCTGCAGCAGCCACCCATCCAGAGCCAGCAGCAGCAACATTCGCAGGAGAGAAGTCGCCAGACGACGGGAGGCAGTAGCTCGTCCTCGCATGCGGACCGGGAAAGGCATCGCAAGGAGAAGCGCGAGAAGAAGCGACGCGAGAAGTCGCAAAGGGAACAGCAGCAGCAGCACCAGCAACACCAGGCCCACCACCAGCAGCAATCCTCGAAGATCCAGGAAGCCAAGCTGGAGGACGACAACAGCGTGGACATGGACGAGGCAGGTCGTGCGCTAGAGGCTCAGTTGATGAACGACTTTGACAGCAAGATGATGCCCGAGGAGGAGGCCACCCCCTCAACGGCCAACACCTACAGATCCGATATGGCGGATGTGTTCCGGTTCTCCGACAATGAGGACAACAACTCCATGGACATGGTCAAGCAGGGGACGAGCACCAGCAGCAGCTGCAAGCCCGAGCAGCAGCAGCAGCAGCAGGAGCAGCACAAGAGCAAGGACAAGAAGAAGAAGAAGAAGCGCTCCAAGGAGGAGAAGCAGCAGCATCATCGCCGCGAATCCCAGCCCGCTCCAACCTCGTCGGCGCCACCCACACCCGGCAAGCTCACGGTCAATGTGCAGGCCGCCAGCAAGCATGCGGAGGAGCAGATGGAGAAGCGTCCCTCATCGCCGCCTCTGTGCAAGCCTTCGCCCAGCCTGCCCTGCCTGATTGGAGACGATGATGAGGAGGAGGCAGCTGTGCTGCTGCCCACGCCCAAGCTGCCACCGACGAAGCCAGCGCCCACAACGCCCACGAGTCGGGGCGGCAGCACCGACACCCTGACGCCTACGTCATCCCGCGAGAAGCCGCGCCTCATCAGTCCCATACCCAAGACGCCCACAATCACCAATAACACCAACAACAACAACAGCAGCTCCATGCTGACCCAATCACAGTCCGCCGAGACTCCCGTAAGCACAGGAACCGGCGTGAGTTCCTCTTCGGCTTTGGCCACCACGCCCACGTCCTCGACAGCAGCGGCGGCGGCGGCGGCTTCAGCCAGTGCTTCCGCGGAAACCTTGCCCACGAGCCAAAAGAAGAAGGAGATCTTTATACCCGGCTTCGATGGGCAGCTGGATGACAGGATCAGCGAATCCGCTGTCCAGTCCATCTCGGCGGAGTTCAACTCCACGTCCTCGCTGCTGGATAACCTGGGGGAGGAGCCCAAGATACCGGTGGCCTCGCCACCGAGTGCCATCAAGCCGCAGGATCACAAGATGGAGGAGAGCAAGTCCCGGGTGACCATCTCGCAAGAGGAGACAGAGAGCGCTGTCTCAGCTCTGCTGGGCGAAAGCTTTGGCACCTCCTCGACGGCGGACTATTCCCTCGATGGCATGGATGAGATGAACTCGGTGAGCGATGTGGAGACACCTGCTTTGGTGGTGGCCGAGCCCGATGAGGAGGCTGCTTTGGCCGCCAAGGCCATCGAGGCGGCTGTGGAGCCAGTGGCACTCATTCTGGAAGAACCTGAACTGGAACCGGAGCCCGAGGCAGAACCAGAGCCTGAGGCAGAGCCCGAGGCAGAGCCCGAGCCAGAGCCAGAGCGCGAGCCTGTGGTGGCCAGTGGTGGCTCTCTCCTAGATCCCGATGAGATCAACAAGGCGGTGCAGAGCCTGAAGCACGAGGACATGATGGACATCAAGGCGGACACGCCGCAGTCGGAGCGTGACCTACAGATCGACACGGACACCGAGGAGAATCCCGACGAGGCGGATAGCAGTGGGCCGAGCCTCAAGATTGATGAAACCGCCCAGAGCTCCTCCTCATCGCCCGAGAAGTCCATTAGCTCCTCAGCAAAGGAACCCACTCCGTTGGAGACCAAGCCAAAGGCCAATCAGGAGACGGTGCAACCTTCGGTGATAACCAAGCTGCCTTCTTTGGAGTCGCAGCCACCGACAGCCACCTCGTCTCCGGCCAAGATAGAGCCGCCAACCATCAGCATGAAGCAACAGCCGCTGGTTCAACCCGTTCAGACCGTGTTGCCTGCCCCGCCGCACTTGCATTCCTCGGGAAATGTACCGCCGGTGATCAACCTGGATCTCTCCAATGTGATGAGCAATTGCTCCAGCTCCAGTTCCAACTCCAGCACGGCCTCTGCCTCCGCCTTTGGCAGTCCCACAGCCACTCCCAGCTCCCAGCAGAACATCATGCCCCAGGCATCGACACCCAAGCAGCAGCAGCAGACGCCGCCCGCTCCCCTCCGTACTCAATCCCTCATCATGCAGCCGCCAACCATATCCATACCAGAGCAGGCTCCCCACTTTGTGGTGCCGCAGCTGGTGTTGTCGCCGCATCAGCATCCCCAGCAGCAGCAGCAGCAGCAGCCGGGTGGAGCCTTCATGGTGGGCATAAGGGCGCCATCGCCGCACAGTCCCCTCCTCTCACCCGGTGGTCGTCCTCCAGCTCAAAACCGTGGTGTAGTGGGTCAACTGAGTCCTGTGGGACGTCCAGTGGTCAACCCACAGACGCCGCAGCAGCAGCAGGTGCAGCAGGTGCAGCAGCAACATGCGCTGATGACCAGCCCGCAGGGCAGCAGCATGAGTCCCCTGGCCAGTCCCACCGCGCGAGTGGTGCCCACCAACAGCTGCTCACCGACCACCAGCAAGCCCAACCAGTACCAGCCCCAGGCCAGAAACCCCCAGCAGCTTCCACAGCAGCAGCAGCAGCAGCTGCCCTCGCCCAAGTCCGTGATCGAGCTGCAGACATCGCCGCAACTGATGCCCATTCCGTTGCAGAAAATGCCGCCAATGTCAGTGCCACATCATCCGACAATCATCAGCAAGGTGGTGACGGTGCAGCCGCAGCAGGCCACCCAATCGCAGGTGGCCAGCTCGCCGCCTTTGGGCAGCCTGCCGCCGCACAAGGCGCTGCATGTGAATGCCCAGCAGCAGCAGCAGCATCACCAGGCGCAGCAGCAGCAACAGCAGCAGCTCTCGCCGCAAATGCTGGCCCAGAAGATGACGCATCAGCAGCACCAGCAGCAGCAGCAGCAACATCAGCAGCATGTGCAGCAGTTTATGCACCAGCAGATGATGCAGCAGCGACAGCAGCAACAGCACATGCAGCAGCAGCAGCAGATGCATGGCCAGCAGTCGCAGCATCAGTTGCAGCAGCAGCAACATCACCAGGCCCAGCAGCAACATCAGCTGAACCAGCAACATCAGGCGCAGCAGCAGCATCTCACGCAGCAGCAACATCAAGCGCATCAGCAGCTGAACCAGCAACATCAAGTGCAACAGCAGCAGCTGAACCAGCAACATCAACAGCAGTTGCACATACAGAAGCTGCAGCAGCAGATCCATGCTCCCCAGCAGCAGCAGCAGCAGCAGATCCTTGCTCCCCAGCAGCAGCAGCAGCAGCAGCAGCAGCAGCTGCCATCGCCCCAGGCAGGAGGAGCCCCGCACTTGGCACCGCCACAGGCTCAGCCTCAGATGTATGCGCCGCAGCAGGTACATCCGCAGCAACAGCAGCAGCAGCATCCTCGTGGGTTGCCTCCGCAGCAGCAGCACATGCAACACAGTCCGCCCTGCAAGCCGGTTAGCCAAGGTAATCCTCCCCAGCCTGCCATCTTGACCAGAGTGAATCCCCAGGCACAGCAACTGCTGCAGCAGCAGAATCCGCAGGCACAGCAACTGCTGCAGCAAACACCGCATCACCCGCAGCAGCAGCAACAGCAGCAACCATCTCCCCTCAATGTGATCCAGAGTGCACCCAAGTTGATAGTCCAACAGCACATTGTAGCGCCGCCAGCGAGTCAGGCAGCGCCCCAGGCACCGCCACAGATCCCAGCGAATGCCATTCACTACCCGCCGCCGAGCAAGGAGAGCCCTGCAGCTCCTCCTATGCCCGTGGAAGCCAAGACCTCGGAGAGCGTGTCGGTGATCCGCACGCCCACACCCACCACCAGTGCGGCTGTGATCTCTCCCAAGACGGCAGCAGCCACTTCCCTTTTGACGGAGGAGAATGTGATCAAGATATCGCAGCCCAAGCAGGATGAGCTCATCGAGCAGGACTCCAAGGAGGTGGACAGCGACTACTGGTCGGCCAAGGAGGTGAACATAGACAGTGTGATCAAGAAGCTGGATCCGCTGACTCCTCTAGCCAACAAGGAAGAGCAAGCAGGAGCTGCGCCAGTTGCCAATCCAATCCAACCTTTAGAGACTCCCCAGGAGACGACGCCCTCCGTGGTGAGTGTAAACAGCTCCATCAACGACCACGACACCGAGGACGAGACGGAGACGCGGCAATTGCCGCCTGTCAAGCCAGCCACGCCCACTGTGGGCAGGCCGCCAGGCAGAGGAGGCACTGCGAAGCGCGGACGCCAGCCACGAGGAGCCAAGAAACTGGGAGGTATTCCCTTGAATCCCGTAGGAGCTGGAGTACCAGGTGCCGACTCTGGTCTGGTCCTCCAGCCGGGCGACAATGGCGTGCAGACCAGGCTGAGGAAGCCCGCCACGGCTCCGGTGACCAGAGGAAGGAAGGGACGCCCGCCCAGGAATCTGCTGTTGCAGGTTCAGCAAATGGCCCAGCAGCAGAGGGATCTCCAAAGGAAGAACTACCGGAAGTTTGAGGTTATGCAAGCACCAACGCCGGCAACGGCACCTCCTCAACCGGCAGCTGCAGCAGCGCCAGGCACAGCGGTTCCTCCAACACAGCCCACTGCGACGCCCACGCCCACTCCTGTCCTCACAGCCGCCGAGAGAAAGGCCATGAGCATGAATCTGCCCTTCTGCAAGATCCTGTCGCAGGCTCCGGCTCCGGCTGCGGCCCATGCGCGTCATGAGTCCAACCAGGACATCTACGAGTTCCACGAGGATGCTGGCGAGGATGCCAATGCCAAGGCCAATGCTACGCCAGTGCCACCAGCAGAGGATCAGCGACCACGTCTTATACTAACTATAAACAAGGCGCAGACCTCCATCAAGAACAGCACCAGCGACCTGGAGCAGCCTCATCCTCAGTCCCAGGCTCAGTCTCAACCTCAGTCTCAGCCTCAGTCACAGTCTCAGGCACAACCTCTGCCTCAGCCTCTGGCACAGCCTCAGTCCCAGCCTCTGCCACAACCTCAGCCTCCTCAAGAGCTAGATCCCATTGCGGGCGACAACTCCGAGTCGAGCAACACGCGCAAGTCGCGACGCCTGCAGGAGAAGGAGGATCGCAGCACCGTGGACGACATCATCGAGGATGTGGTAAGGAATACCAACACCCCCACAGGAGGAGCGCAGCAGCAGCTGCCAAAGGGCGCCCAGACACCGCCGCGTCGCTCCGGTCGCAATGCTCAGGCCAAGAAGGCGGATGCAGTGCCCACCACAGCCACCACAGCGGCGGCGGCAGCACCCAATGCAGTGGGTCGTCCGAGGCGCACCAAGGACAGAAAGACCATCTGCGAGGCGCCTTCAAGTCTGATGCTAGAGGACTCGATGACCTCCAATCCCAGTCCAGCGCCCTCCACCTCGATTCTGCTGCCACCAGAGCCAGTGGCAGTGGCAGTTCCAGTGGCAGTGCCCGTGCCCCTACCCGTGCCCGTGCCCGTGCAGCCCCATATGCCGCAGTTGGACAGCAAGGAAGTGGTGGTGGAGTCTGTGCCAGTGCCCCCGCCTCCAACGCCCGTTGTTGTGGCACCTGTGATGCCTCCCACAAAGCCCACAATTACAATGCCGCAGCATCCGAAGAAGAAGGCCATTGCAGCGGCCGAGATTGAGTCGTATCAGGCCATCAACAACTCGTCCATACCCAGCGGCGGCCTGCCCATGCACCAGACAGCGGCCCCGGCCACCCAGAAGATTACGGGCGGGGCAGCGGATGCGGTGAGCAAGGCTCTGGTGGATCCCGTTACGGGCGTAATCACGGCGGGAATGCCGCAGGGTAAGGAGGGCAATCTGCCGGCAGCAACAGCAGCGGCTCCTTCGAATGAGCAGCAGCAGCAGCAACACCAACAGCAGCAGCAGCAGCTTCAACAGCAGCACCTGCAGCAGCCACACCATCATCATCCGCAGCAGCAGCAGCAGCAGCCGCAGCAGGCTCCGCAGCAGCACATCAGCGCCACAGTGATTGCTGCCCCACCGGCCACAGCTCCCATTACAGCTCTGAGCAAGTCTGTGCAGCTTGAGGCTGCGGCAGCGGCAGCCCTGCTCAACAAGCCGGTGAGTGTGCTGATGAAGGGCAGCCCCAATCCCCTGGTGATTCAACAGCAGCAGCAGCAGCAACAGGTGCCTCCGCCCAAGCAACCCATAATCCTGCAGCAGAATCCCCTGCCCACCGTGTTGCAGCATGCGCAGCATACGAATGTAAGACCACCGCAGCCTCTGAAGGCTCACGTGCTCAACAGGGAGAAGAATCTGCAGCAGCAGCAGCAGCAGCAGCAGCAACAGCAGCAGCAGCAACAGCAGCAGCAGCAGCAGCTGACGCCCACCAAGCAGCCGCAGCAGCTGCCTTTGGGCGGCCACTTGTTGGTCACGGACTCGGTGGGAAATCAGCAGCTTCTGCAGCCCCAGATCATTGCCCGTCACCTGCAGCAGCAGCAGCAACAGCAGCAACATCTGCTGGTCAATGTGCCGCCACCTCCTTCCGCTCACTCGCCGCACTCGCCCAGGATACCCGGACAGCAGCAGCAGCAGCAGCAGCAGCTGGGACCAGGGGCCACGGTCACGCCCCAGCAGCAGCAGCAACAGACGCTGGTGATCAAGCAGGCAACGGCAGCTCCTCCACAGATTCTCCATGTGGTGAGCTCCAAGGCCTCGGTGGTGCCGCAACCACAGCAGCAGCAGCAGCAGCAGCAGCAAATGCCGCAGATGCAGTTGGGCAAGCCCACCTTTGGCTATGCGCCCAATGTCCTGCCACCGAATACCTCGGCTTCCGTGCAGCAGCAGCAGCAGCAGCTGTACAAGCCCCCGAACCAGCAGAAGGGCGGTCTACCCCCTCACGGCATGATCCTGCCCACGCATCCGGCCATGCTGCTGCAGCAGAAGCCCCCAGCTCACCTGCAGGCACAGCAGCATCAGTTGACCCCATCGCCGCCGTTGCCGCTGGCGGGCAAGCCGAATCCCGTGGTGCACAGCCTGCAGGCGGCGCAGATGCTGCCAGGCAGTCCGCCGCCAGTGTCCGCGGCCGTGTTGAAGGCAGCCCAGCAGCAGGTTAACTCCTCCGCAGCGGGTAAGTTGAATCCTTTAAGGATAATTAACAGTCAGGCTGACCTGAATCCCCTTACAGTGCTGCGCACAGCCATACCCAACATTAGTCCCCAGGGCCAGCCCAGGGTATCGCCTTTGGTGCTGCCGCCAGGAATGGCCGGAGTGCCGCCCTTCGATGCCAGTTTGGTGAGTTTCCTTTTTGGGTTTTGTTATTCATTTAATTCAGGGAGTCAAACCGAATCGTATTTCGGTTCCGGTTCCGGTTCTGGTACGGTCTTTTCGGTTCTAATAATATCGGTTCCCGGAACCGGTTCTCAAAAAAATTCTTCATTTCGGTTCCGGTTCTGGTTCTGAATTTCAATCGGTTCTGTTTCGGTTCCGGTTTCGGTACTGGTTCCGGTTTGATTCCCTGATTTAATTTAATTTAATTTAAGTTCAATTTTAAGCTTAGGTTTTAATCCTTACTAACCCTTAACTAACCTTAACTCTAACTATATATTTACTATCTTAAAAAATTGCTTAACTTAACTTGTGGATGCAGCATGACCTGGGCGCCTATGTCAGTGGCAGGCGCACCCAGAGTCCGCCGCCAGCCCATCAGCAGGCATCGCCCATAACACCGGTAATGCACAAGTTTTACTTGCGGAGCTTTCAAGTAGCGTAACCCAAACGAGATCCAGTCTAGAAATTACATTAAATTAAAGGGAAAAGTAATAAAATATAACTAATCTTTATCTGTGTTTCCTCTCCTCCCCTCTAGAACGACTCTACCTACCGCGGAGTGGCCGCTTCCAGGGACTTTATGCTGTACCAGCATCACCTGATGCGCAGCGGCGAGTACGACGACAAGATGATAAGCAGCAGTCCGCCGCTGGAGCTAAGGCGACCTGGCAGTGGTCCGCCCAGAACCATAGCAGTGCCGCACAGCCTGCAGAGTCCCCAAGATCGCACGGCAGCCGGTAAGTGCTCCCATTATATACTCCTTGAAGTCCCTATTAATCTCCTTGAAATCCCTATTAAATCTCCATTTATTTCCCCCCTTCAGACTCCCCGCAAATGGCGCAGGTCTACGTGCACAATGCCCGCATTCCGCCCGCTCACTTCAGCGACCTGGCCTCGCGTGGCGGCTACTATGAGAGCGGTGGCCTTCAGCTGGAGCCACCGCCGGCCCATCGTCCGGCTGCCTCTATCAGCGTGGTGGTGCCACCTCCCATGGCCAATGTCTCGGCGGGCAGTCCCTTTATCGGACGCGAGGTACTGCATCCCGGAAGCAAGGGCATGGAAATGACGCTGGAGGAGCGAGAAATGGAACGCATGTCCATAATAGCAGCTGTCGGTAAGTGTCATCTTAAGAGGAGCATCTCAAACAGGAGCAAGACAATCCTAACTAATATCCCTTCCAGTCAAACAACAACAAGAGCAAATGCCGCCTGTCCTGCACGCTGGCCTGGAACTGGGCTCGCAACAGCAGGCACCGCCTGCCATGGCTCCGCCGCCGGGTGACTCGCTGGTGACGCTGCTGCAACGCTATCCGGTGATGTGGCAGGGTCTGTTGGCCCTGAAAACTGACCAGGCCGCCGTCCAAATGCACTTTGTGCATGGAAATCCCAATGTGGCGCGGGCCTCGTTGCCCAGCTTGGCGGAGACCAACACGCCGCTGCTGAGGATTGCGCAGAGGATGCGGCTGGAGCAGACACAGCTAGAGGGAGTGGCCAAGAAGATGCAGGTATGTGGGGGAAACTTGGATAAATATATTGGGTTTTCGATAGTGCTGGCAAAACATCGGAGCGTATATCGATAGTATCGATTTTTTGAGCTGTTTTGAAAACCATCGATTGTTTTTCGCACTATCAATTCGCACTATTGATTAGACCGATTAGACTCCATTTTAAGCCTTTAAAATTATCACTACGATGCTTTTTCGAATGCTGGAAGGGAAATATTTGGTTAGATCCTGAATGGAAATTAATCCCTTAAAGCCGCAATCGTTTTAAGTGAAAAAATGGCATTACTCAAGGCTTTAACAGCCGATAATATAATTTTTATTAGCTGAAAGTGTATGGCTTAGGAAACATCGATAGTATCGATGTTTTGCACTATCGATCACCTGATGCTAATGAGAAAATGCCATTACTCAAGGCTTCAACTACAGATAATATCATTTTTATAAGCAGAAATTGTATGACTTAGAAAACATCGATAAAATAGATTTTTCACTAGTAAAACATCGAAAAAATCGATAGTGCAAAACATCGATTTCTTGCCAGCTCTAGATTTCGAGATGCCTTTAATAGTAGAGCTTGAAAAAACATCGATAGTGGCGTTATCGATATTTTTCAACTGCAGATAATATAATTTTTAAAGGCAGAAATTTTATGGCTTAGAAAACATCGATAGTATCGATTTTTCACTAGTAAAACATCGAACAAATCGATAGTGCAAAACATCGATTTTTTGCCAGCTCTAGATTTCCAGATGCCTTTAATAGTAGAGCTTGAAAAAACATCGATAGTGGCGTTATCGATATTTTTTTATTTTCTTTCGAGGACCATCGATAGCTATCGTTGTTACGTTATCGATAGTTTACGTAAAAAAAATCTATTTTTTGTCAGCTCTAGTTTTGGAGATGCCTTTAATAGTAGAGCTTAAAAAACATCGATAGAGGCGTTATCGGTATTTTTTAATTTCTTTCGGGGACCATCGATAGCTATCGTTGTTACTTTATCGATAGTTTACGTAAACTATTTGCTTGCTTTACAAATGTACTAATTTCTTTCCCTCTCCCTCAGGTGGACAAGGAACACTGCATGCTGTTGGCCCTGCCCTGTGGCCGTGACCATGCCGATGTGCTGCAGCACTCGCGGAACCTTCAAACCGGATTCATCACCTATCTGCAACAGAAAATGGCCGCTGGAATTGTGAACATCCCCATACCGGGCAGCGAGCAGGCGGCCTACGTGGTGCACATCTTTCCGGCCTGCGACTTCGCCAACGAGAACCTGGAGCGCGCCGCGCCCGATCTCAAGAATCGTGTGGCCGAGCTGGCCCACCTCCTGATTGTCATAGCCACTGTGTAAGTTACACCAGGCTAAAGAGACCCGGATGAGACCCCAAACAAAACGGATGAGACCCCAAAACCAGATGTTAACTTCAAGCACGGAAACTACAACAAGAAACCGGAAAGATCTACAGAAAGAAAGAAAGAAAAACAAGTTACGCTCTTCTAGTATTTTAAGTAATTTTAAAAATAGCGATTAAACAAGCAAAAGTTTAAAACAAAAGCAACAAAGCAAAGCAAACTCTAAAAAGAACTTAAAGCAGCGCAGAAACACATGCAAACTTTATTGAATATAAAACTAAAGAAAGGCAAGAGAGAAGGCAACCAAGCTCACATCTAAAACGTAAAGAAAAGCTAGATCCTCCTCCGCACGAGAGAGAGACTCAACAATCCCCTCGTTTAACATGAATATACTTGTCTAAATTTACTATTATTTAACTCTTTCCCTAATTTAGAAGAAGAAAACCAATTAACAAGAAGCTTGCAAAGTATCGTTAAGTTTGATCTCAAGAAAGAAAGTTTTATTTTTGCTTAATTTAAAAGAAAGAGAAACACACGAAACACACACAAACTTCACAAAAAAAACAAAAGAAAATTAAAACGAAAAATGGTTAAGAAGAAGAAAGCTTACAAACATAATAACTGTTTAACTGTACTATGCATACTACTATCCCCATACATAATATTGAATATCCAAGGTCCCTAAACACACACAAGTTTAAGTTTTGATTCAATTCGGTGGAAAGTTATAGCTGCTCCACGTTCTACAAAGTTTCCGCGCGAGTCCCGTCTAACTTCCGCCTCGATTCGACGGCAGTTCCTTGGCTCTATGGCATAGGCCGTCTTCCGACCCGACATAGACCCAATGTGGAACTGCCCAGAGTCGCGGTCCCCCTGCTGTTCCAAGCACAATTTATATACATATAGGTTTAGAGATGCGCCCAGAGGCTTTTTCCTACAATTACACGTACATACAACACGTATACATTATGCATTATTACATTATTACATTATCCTAGAAGCGTACATGCGTATATTTAATTATAATCGAATATTGTAAGCCAAATACTTTAAAACCAGATCTTCGCTCTGTTGCAGAACAGAGCTACGTTCTTCTCCCTTTTGAACTTTCCAGCCTTTGTTTTCTGTTTCCCATTCGTTTATTCCCTATTTTTTGTTTAAATATATTAAAAAGAAACACCACCACTGCCACAAAACACACTAAATAAATCTAAATACATAATTTCAAAACTTTAAAGCGCGCGAAACTTTGTAGAATGTCGGGCACCTGTCTCCATATTAAGCTGACACCTACACACCTCTAATTACCCCACACACACACACAAAATATGATGATACAATAACCTATATAGTACCCGTACCCGTACCCTCTCTCTGTACACTCCTTAAGCTTAAAGAACACACACACGTAACACGTATGTACGTTTTCACAGCCCCCCTTGTAAATTATGTGACGACGACCGACGAGATCGGCAGTAAGAACAAGAGTAAACACGAGTAAACACGAGTAAACACGAGTAAAAGTAACGAGTAACGAGTAAATGAGTAAATGAGAAAGAAAAAAACAAAACAAAACAAAACACACACAACTGTAAAATATTTAAATTATTTAGACTCTAAACAAGTATATGGAATGTAAATACAGTTTAATTAGTGTTTAGCGCGTATTTAGTTGTATGTTTTAAAACTAAACTAAAGAGAGAACAACTGTACATTATATAACACAACTAACGATACGAGAGAGGACACGAGAGCGAGAGGGATCCTCTGCAGATCCTCTCAACAGATCACATGATCAATCGCGCGCCGATAAAACGAAAACAATATAAATATAACAAAAGAATGAGAGAAGAGAAGAGAGTAAGAGAAGAAGGAAGAAAGAAAGCAGCAAGTAAACAAAACAAAACACACACACACTTTTTCAAAGTTGAACAACAGATGATGAAGCGCTGTTAAACATATGTTAATGTATAAGTTGTATGTTTTAAGACACTTTTTAGTTATTTCCTAAGTTAATTTGAAGAAACCGATTAAATTACACTTATTTCTTACACTTGCTTTTGTTTTTATTTTTCGATTTTCTCCCCAAATCCAGATAGAGTTGATAAACCGAACCGAACAGAAACCGATTTCTATCTCTCATAGAATTTCTCTATAGATTTCTCGGCCCGTAATTACCAAAAAAATCGAAAACCCAATAGCGAAATGCAACTTATACATACATATATACATAATATATATAGATGTTAATGTTATACCTGTAATTAAATAAATTCTATACCTATGCAATCGTCTCGAGAGTTTACTTTCATAGAGGATTGCGTTTTGAATTCAAAAAGAGCGCGCAGCAAGTCGAAACGGGTATGATTTTACCGATTTAAGTGTGACCAGCTGCCATGGTGGAGAAAGGTCGCTCATTGATGTTACTGCGGTCACATTGGCTTAACGGATTTTCCTTTACGTTACGTAGTTTGATTACGTTCTTGTTAATTTAAGTGTGACCAGCTGGAGACGAGCATTATAAACGGAAAACTTTACGAGCACACTATCAGCTGTTTCCACAAAACGTTTACAAAACTTGAACTAATTTCCGGAAAAAAACTATGGTTAACGACAAAAAACGTCGCTCGCGATCGCGGGAACGTTACCGGGACGATCGCCCGGCGCTGGGGAATCCCCGGGACCGCGAGCGGGACAGAGAGCGCGGTAGAGAGCGACAGGACAGGCAGTACGATAGGGAGAAGGACCGACGCCAGCGGAGGTCGCGTTCCCGGTAAGTTTTTTCTTTTTATAACATGATGAAATAGGTGTAAAGATAATGCGATTTCCAGGGAGGACCGCGGTAGACACAGGTCACCCGACCGCCAAAGGCCACGGGATAATGTCCGTGAGCGATCCAGGGAAAGAGGAAATGCCGAAAAGAAACCCAAATTGGATGGGCGAGAGGGCGGCCCACCAAAGCCCTTGATTGTCCACGATGATGATCCCAACGAAGATAAAGATAGCAAGCTCAAGAAGGAGCCCCTCTCCCTGGAAGAGCTGCTGGACAAGAAGAAGCGCGAGGAGGAGGCGAGGAGCAAGCCCGTTTTCCTCACCAAAGAGCAGCGCGCCCAGGAAGCGCTCAAGCGTCGCCAGGAGGAGGTGGAGAAAGTACGAGCCGCCCACGAGGCTGCCCGCGAGCAAATGGCCGCCGCCAGCAAGGTAAGCATCTCCATGGGCACGGCTATGGCTTCGGGGGCGCCGCCACCGGCCATAATGGCGCCGCCACCGAAACCAGATCGTCGGGAACGCGGCGGCGGAGGCGGCGGTCGCGGGGGAGATCGTGGAGGAGATCGCGGCGGCGGCGACCGAGGAGATCGTGGAGACCGAGGAGAGCGAGGCGGCGGCGGCGATGACAAGCGGGCTGAGGACCTAACCCACAAAGACAAGGAAAAGGAGCTGGAAGCCATACGCGAACGCTATCTGGGCATTATCAAGAAGAAGCGACGAGTGCGCCGCCTCAACGATCGCAAGTTCGTGTTCGATTGGGATGCCGGCGAGGACACCTCCATAGACTACAACAATCTGTACAAGGAGCGACATCACGTGCAGTTCTTTGGGCGCGGCAATGTGGCCGGCATTGACATCAAGGAGCAGAAGCGCACACAGAGCAAGTTCTATGGCGATCTCCTCGAGAAGCGGCGCACCGAGGCGGAGAAGGAGCAGGAGAAGGTGCGCCTGAAGAAGATGAAGCGCAAGGAGGACAAGCAGAAGTGGGACGATCGCCATTGGTCCGAGAAGGACAACGACGAGATGACCGAACGCGATTGGCGCATCTTCCGCGAGGACTACAACATTACCATCAAGGGTGGGAGGATTCCCAATCCCATCCGCAGTTGGAGCGAGTCCGGGTTCCCCAAGGAGATCATCGACATCATCGACAAGGTGGGCTACAAGGAACCGACGCCCATTCAGCGCCAGGCCATACCCATTGGCCTGCAGAACAGGGACATCATTGGCGTGGCCGAAACGGGCTCAGGCAAGACCCTGGCCTTCCTCATACCCCTGCTGTCGTGGATCCAGTCGCTGCCCAAGATCGAGCGGCTGGAGGATGTCGACCAAGGCCCCTATGCCATTATCATGGCGCCCACGCGCGAGTTGGCCCAGCAAATCGAGGAGGAGACCACGAAATTCGGCCAGCCGCTGGGCATCCGCACAGTGGTCGTGGTGGGTGGTCTCTCGAGGGAGGAGCAGGGCTTCCGCCTGCGTCTGGGCTGTGAGATTGTCATTGCCACCCCAGGTCGTCTTATTGATGTCCTGGAGAATCGCTACCTGGTGCTGAATCAGTGCACGTACATCGTCCTCGACGAAGCCGATCGCATGATAGACATGGGCTTCGAACCGGACGTTCAGAAGATTCTCGAGTACATGCCGGTGACGAACCTTAAGCCCGATACCGAGGAGGCCGAGGACGAGAGCAAGCTGATGGAGAACTTTTACACGAAGAAGAAGTACCGCCAAACGGTGATGTTCACGGCCACCATGCCGCCGGCGGTGGAGAGACTCGCTCGCTCTTATCTCCGGCGACCCTCTACCGTCTACATTGGCTCGGTGGGCAAGCCCACAGAGCGCACAGAACAAATCGTGTACATGATGGGCGAGAACGATAAGCGCAAGAAACTAATGGAGATCCTCTCGCGCAAGATCGATCCACCGATCATTATCTTTGTGAACCAAAAGAAGGGCGCCGATGTGCTGGCCAAGGGCCTGGAGAAGCTCGGCTACAACTCGTGCACCCTGCACGGTGGCAAGGGTCAGGAGCAGCGAGAGTATGCGTTGGCTGCCCTCAAATCGGGCGCAAAGGACATCCTAGTAGCCACCGATGTGGCTGGCCGTGGTATCGACATCAAGGACGTGTCGCTGGTCATCAACTACGACATGGCCAAGACCATCGAGGACTATACGCATCGTATTGGTCGTACGGGACGTGCTGGCAAGACGGGTTGCGCCATTTCCTTCGTCACCAAGGACGACAGCGCCTTGTTCTACGACCTCAAGCAGTGTGTGACGGCTAGTCCGGTTTCGGTGTGTCCGCCGGAGCTCACAAATCACCCGGAGGCGCAGCACAAGCCGGGCACGGTGGTGACCAAGAAGCGGCGGGAGGAGAAAATATTCGCCTGAGATTGGCCCCCATTTAAAGGTAATGACTTTTAGGAAACTAAGCGAAAAAAATAACAAATAAAGGAAGCTATTCGAAATTTCTTTTTTGGAAAACGTTGGTTTATGTTTTGAGGAAACTTTCCTGAGGAAAGTGTTTGAGGTAATAGGTTAGGATCATCTTTGTAATCTCAGGAAGAAGGCATTCCTGCTCTGCTTGGAGTCCAATGGCAAGTACTTGTCGTAAAAGTCCAGGATGATTTCCTCCATCTTGAAACCGAATTTCTGGTACAACATCACAGCCGAACTGTTGGCAGAGACATGGAGCGTTATGTCCTTGGACATGCACGTCTGAATCAAATGGTAGAGCATGAAGCTGGCGATGCCGCTGCGCTGCCAATTCGGACGCACGGCCATAAAGGAGATGTAGGCCTCGTTGTAGCCCACATCGGGCACCAGGAAGCCGCAGCCAATCACCAGCTTCCTGTACAAAGCCACTACGCTGTAGTCGGGATAACTGAGGCACTCGCTCACTGAAAGAATCGGGGAAATATAAAATTATATACGAGAAAGAAAGCTAACTTCGGTAAACCGAAGTTGGTATACCTTTGCAGTCTGCAATTGGATCATTGAAAATCGAACCATTTTAGTAATGTTGAAAAAACATCGAATTTTGTAAATTTTACATTTTACAAGAAGAATTTTACATTTTCATATAAATGGACCGATCGCTTCTATGGCAGCTATATGATATAGTGGTCCGATCTTAATGAAATTAAAACCGTAAATCTAGAACCATAAAAAACTGCTATATCTCAAAATGTATAGAAATTCGTTGAAAATCAGAGAAGTTAAATTTTTTTTTACATTAATTTCGCCATCATTCCTATGGCAGCTATAGGATATAGTAGTCCGATTTCGGTCGTTCCGACATACATATATACTGCGTGCTAAAGAAATAAGACTATGCTGAAAATTTCAGCTCGATAGCTCAAAAACTGAGAGACTAGTTCGCGTAGAAACCGACAGACGGACAGACAGACGGACAGACGGACAGACGGACAGACAGACAGACAGGCGGACATGGCTAGATCGACTCGGCTGGTGATGCTGATCAAGAATATATATACTTTATGGGGTCGGAGATGCCTCCTTCACTGCGTTGCAAACATCTGGTCAAAATTATAATACCCTCTGCAAGGGTATAATTAGGATTAAATAGAAAAAGGACTACGGTCACACTACAAATTATAAAAGAAAACTACACACGTTCAAAATAACCAGAGAGCGCGAATAAAAATCAAATAAATAAAGAAGAATCCAAACATAAACTACGATAGCAATATATAGAAATAAAGGAGTGCCTACTTACCATCTATATTCGGCCAGAAGGCGCTCTGCAGCAAGGCATTCACCGCTGGAATGTGCTGCGGCCGCACGAAGCAAAAGTCAATGGTGGATCTCGTTGGATGCGCGCCATTCACGCGATGCTGCAGCTCGCACATGAGCTTCAGCCAGGGCGGGGCCATGCTCTCGCTGCGGAAGATGAACGGATGGAGGACCCTCTGGGAGTAGGGCGACTCGAACAGCTCGTACTGTGTGCATCCCGCCAGGCGGGCGTGGAAGGAGCTCCTCGAATCCTGCCGTGAGTGTGCCAGCAGCTGGTACCTGTCCAGTATTTGCGCTTGCTGATAGGGGCCCTGCTTCTTCTTCAGTGGGTCAATGTGATCGTCCAAGTTGAAGATGGGACGATTGTGCTCCCTCTTCCACTTGCGCAGGCAGAGCTTTCGATAGATCCGCCTCACATAGGCGGGAATCGATATCTGGCACTCGTGCTCCAAGGAAAATATCCTGTGCAGTCGCTGGTACAACTTTTGCTCCTCGTAGACGCTCATCAACTCGAGATTGCAGCCGGGAGGGGTCTCCGAATCCGTATCTTTAACCTCCTGCAGCCAGGGCCAGTTTCTGCGGGGCTGCCGCTTGAAGCCGCTGGGCTTGCAGGGCTCTATGAGGGAAGGCTCGGCTTGCACAGTGTCTGGAGGATCTCCCTCCATGTCTTCCAGGAGGGGTTCATCTTTAACAATGACGCCTTGCTCCTGGGCCTGAAAGTTTGTGACCTGCACTATGCGTGGCTTGTAGTCTTGCTCCTCTTCCTCCATCTGTTCGTTTTCCTCCCCTTCCCTGGTCTCGTCTTCGGTCTCAGTGCTGCTCTCCTCCGTAAGATTCTTCCTAGGCTCCTCTTTGATTTCCTTGTTTCCCCTGCCCTCCTCCGCTGGGCTGGGCATCCCAAAGTTGGTGTCCATGTCGAACAAGCCGCCAGTACTCGCCGGTTGTTCTAGGAGGGCTTCGCTCATAAAGAAATCCGATTTGCCTGCCCCAATCAAGGGAGGTGGCATTATGCCTGGGAGGTTGTTGAACATGCTCAGGTCATCGCCGCCCAAACTCTCGGCCAAGAAGTCCATGAGACTGGCCTGGACACTGCTCAAGGGCTGGTTGTGAGGCTCTTCCTCCTCTGCCTCCTCCTGACTGGGTGGGTTTATGATTTCCTGAGGAGCAGCCTCTGCAGCGGGTATTAAAAGGGGTTTCTGGTCGACAGGCGAAGCGGGCGCCTGGATCTTGGGCTGGCGACCCATATAGGGGCTGTAAAGGAAAGGGGTTTATTTAAATACTTGGCTTAAGCTTGAAGGGAGCCAATAATCTTACATGGTGCGGGCACAACCCTCGCCTGAAGTGTTTGCCTCTGGCTCTAGCTTTATGATCTTGGTTTTATCTTCGGTGTGATCCGTCACAGAGATCTCACTGCTGCAGCTATTCTCATCCACGGCAGGCAGTTTCTTCTCATTGCGCAGTTGCAGGCGCTGCAGTTGCTTTTTTTCATCTGATGAATGGGGATTTTTTGAGTGAATTAAGGGTACAAAATAAGCTTTAAAACTCTAGTTTTAACTCACACTCCCTCAGCACACTGCGGGGCGTTTGAAAGGGCTTGGCCAGCTTCCACCAGCCGTTTTCATGGAACTGTTCCAATCCGGACTGAAAGTACTCGGGGCTGTTGTGCGAAAGAGCGCCGGAAACGGAGCCAAACCACTGCTTGCGTCGGCGGCTGAAAGGGGTTTATATTTGAACAGATTTTAATTCAGAAAGAGGTTCATATTTAAACATATTTTTATTCAGAAATAATCAAAGTACTCACACATGCGCTCCAAAGATGTAGTTCCAATTCTTGTCCACAAAACTAATGATGTGCGTGCGCCAATGAAAGAATCCATGGTGGCCCAATCCCTTCTGCTTGATGGACAGATTGTAGAGAGTCAGCGTAAGTACCAGCAGCCAGGGTATCCTCTGGCGCAGGCACCGCTCTTTAATGACAGATGGAGACGGAGGCACTGGCCCTCCCTGAAGCTGCTCCTCCACGCATTTCACGCACGTGAAGTCGAAAAAGACGTCGCCCAGCAGGTCGCCTGGCGTGCTCGCATGTGGCAGGCACTTGATGTGGACCATGCGGCGGCACTCCAGGCAGTCCAGGTAGTTGTCATCATCCACAGCCGTCTGGCAGTAGCTGCAGGGTCCCTGGGGCTCCTCCAATCCATTTGGACGGTTCATTATTGTGCAATTTGCGAAATTATAAACAAACCAACTTGTTGACAACAAATGGTTCAGTGTGACCAAAGTTGTTTTGGTTGATTACGCCATAACGCCTTGCGGTCTTAGTACCAATAAAAGGCGTCAGGGGGCGCTGGCACAACTAATGAACTTGCGAATTCTTTTCTAGGTACATTATAATATTATCAATAATATTATCACCTTTTCTAATTAAATTAAATCCCTGGCTATTTCAACGGCATCTCAGTATTTATTAATGTTCTTAAACACAAAGATGATGTACAAAAATGTTTGATCGCTCAGGTACTAGAATGTGTGCTGCGAAACGAATAAAAATAGCTTTGCAACACTCTTTCCACGCGGCATGCCGTTGGTGAACACTGTCATACTCAGTTCCAGCTCAATGTCCTGCGGTCCCTCCAGAGATTGCTTTAAGAGAACATTTACCTGATTGTTGTTCTTTAAAGTGCTGTAAATATATAAATATTAGTTTCACTTTTATTTATTAAAATTATATATAATACTTACTCAAAATTAGCATCAGTTGCCTTTTGAATATTGTATTGTGTTTGGATACGAACAATTTTGAGATCAAAATCAATGTTATCGTACCACAATGGGCCCCTGAGTGTAAAAATGGGGCGACCCTCGGGAGGTATCATT
This sequence comes from Drosophila tani, assembly GCA_008042535.1. Classification (NCBI taxonomy): domain Eukaryota; kingdom Metazoa; phylum Arthropoda; class Insecta; order Diptera; family Drosophilidae; genus Drosophila; species Drosophila tani. Next base: position 216,265 of record VNJO01004625.1, read on the forward strand.
AGCTTGGACACAAAAGTTATAAAATTGTATGTGTAAGCCGATGGCTTCGTGTAACAGTCTTCCCCATCGCAAAAGTTACTATTCTGACGGCATCGACTGCAAATAGAAAAACATTCGATTAAGTTTTCTAACTAATTATTAATAAATTGACTTTACACTTACTTCTTCTGCTCCTGGTCAATAGTGTAGCCGTGGGGACAATTAATTGTAGTGCATTTGAAGCTGCCTCGGGTGTTGGTGCATATGTCATTCTTAAGGAATTAATTATAAAGGAATATAATTTTTAAAAATAATAAAAAATCACTCACCCGACCAGTGCAGACATGATTACCAGAATCGGAAGCACACTCATCGATATCGCGGCAGGTGCTTGCATCTGCCGATAAGGTATAGCCACGAGGACATGAGCATTGATAGGAGCCGGGAATATTGATGCAAGATCTTGAATTTGTAACAACTTAATTATTAAAATGAAAGCGCAAAATCCCACTACATTACCCCATGCACAGCTTGTAGTCCTTGTGAACTTCACACTCGTTTATATCGTTGCAGGTGCGATTATCCTGTCCCAGTTGGTATCCCGAATTGCAGGTACACCTGTAGCCGCCCCAGAAGTTGACGCACTTCTGCTGACACAGACCCGGCTGCACATGGCACTCGTCGATGTCGAAGCACTGAGTGTTATTATCATCATCCGGTCTCTTTTGGAAGCCGGACTTGCACTCGCAATAGAAGGATCCAATGGTATTGAAGCAGTGAGCGTTCGAAGGACATACACGCTGGTCCAGGGCACACTCGTCGATGTCCACACAGGTGTTGCTGCCAGCGGAGAGTCGCTTAAGTTCATGGCCCGTGGGACAGGCACAGACATAGCCACCGTTACGGTTCCGGCAGATTTGCCTTTCGCCGCAGTTGTGCTCCCCTGTGGCGCACTCATCGATATCTATTTAGTAGGGAATTTATTTATTAGGACTCTGAGGAAGGTAAGTCGATAAAACTCTAATTTACCAACGCAGGAGGTGCCCTCCGCGGTGGATTTGTATCCTGGCGAGCACTGAAGCAGGCTTTCGCAGCGGTAGTGTCCGTTTGTGTTGATGCAACGCTGATGACTGCCACAGGGATTGCTCCTTAGGCACTCATTTATGTCTGAAATAAATTATATTTAATTCGAATCTTTATTTAATTAAAGAAATCAGTAGTATTTACCGACACATGCCCCAAAAGTGTTCCTGTAAAATCCTGGAGAGCAATCCATTTGCGATATAGCAGAGGTGCCATAGTGGAAAGCCGGATTTCTTGATTCCCAGGAGAAAGGTGCCACTGTAGTTGTTGTCGTCGTTGTAGTTGTTGAAGGTGTTGTAGTTGTATAACGTGTTGTAGTAGTTTTTCTATAACAACGAAACGATCCTTTGGTGTTGTAACAATCATAATTATAAGGACAATTGTGCGTTTTCAGAGTACACTCGTCATCATCTAAAAGAGAAAAAGGAAAAGATTTATAAAGCTATTAAATAAACATGGAATCTACAAAGTAGAATTTATATCTAAAGATATTATATCTAAATATCTCACCATCACAGTTCCCAGTCTCCGCATTCAACGTGTAGCCCGTGCCGCAACTTTGAAGGCGCTAATATATATTGTATAGGTAAACATTCCTGAATAAAAGAGATATGAACAATTTGGTATAATGTTATCAAAGAAATACCGTGCATATATATGATCCAATCGTGTTGTCACACCTCTGCGTTGGCAGGCAGTTGTGGTTGTTAATCGAGCATTCATTAATGTCTACATATAAGATGTATAATTTAGGCACAAAATACGGGAAACTAAGTTGAGTTAACTTCCGGACTTACCCACGCACTCATTGGAAGTCACATCCAGATTGAATCCCACCTGGCAGTGGCAGATATAGCTACCCAGGGTGTTCCGGCACTCCTGATGGGGAATACTATGGCAAGTATTAGTTGAGTTGGTGGCACACTCATCGATATCCGTACAGCTGCCGTCCTTTAGGGTGAAACCATCGTCACAAGATGGTTGTTTCTTGGTTGTGGAAGTAGAAGTAGTTGTGGAAGCTGAAAATATGGTTAAAATTAAGTAATAAATGTAATAGTAATTTATATAAATAATAAATTAGAAAGACGAATGGAAATTCGACAGATAACCCAGTATTCGTTTTAATAAAATTCCGGCAAAGGCTAATTCGTGGAAATCCAACAATTCTCTTTGAATTATTATCTCATTTATTTTATCACCAACATTCATCCTTCATTTAAAAATTACTCACCTTTACATTCATCCAATTCTCCATCATAGAGAAACCCCGCCGGACAATCCTTCGCCTTTACATTTAAGCAGTGATATCCTCCAATAGTATTGTGACAATACTGAGATATTTTGCAATCGTGAGCCAACTCCTTGCACTCATCAATGTCAATACATTTGGCTTCGAGTTCGTCTAGATCATAGCCACTGGGACACACTTTGTTTTTGGACTCCTCAAGACCAGAAGGTGAACAGGTGACATTATTTGAATCCAACTTGAAGCCCGCATGGCACTTGCACTGATAGGCATCGAAGGTATTCTCGCAGATGTGCGCACAGAGATTGGGAATTTTGCCACAAATGTCATCTAGGGATATAATATTTTAAATTAAACTCAAATAAAATTAAGTTAATTGTACTTTCTACTTACCGTCACCAGTTAAAACAATTGTACCCTCCTCTTCTCCTTCCGTTTCCGTCTCAGACTCTTCAGGAATTACTTTATTTTCACTATCATCTTGGCCAAAGAGAGCGGTGTCATTACTTCTTATTGAACTCGATTCTGAGGCCGATGAGGGAGAACCATCCTCGTAACAGCAGTCTCGGTAAGATTCAATTGCAGAAATAAATGAGAATAAGGGATCCTTGCAGTTCACTTTGCTGGCCTTCACTGCCAACCCAATTTGACAGGATCGACAGCATGTGGCATAGGCACTATGAGAAGTAACATTCTCTCCGCCATCACAGCGAGTTCCGTCCAAGGCGGCCAATCGACCAAGCTCACAATTCTGGTGATCCAACTCCCGGGAGCAGCACACCTCAAAGGTGGAGTGGCACAGTCCGAGCCAGAGTTGCGGGATTATGGTTGGAGCCATATCCATATTGGCACACGAGGCCGTGGTGCGGGCATTGCGAAGTCCACTTATGCAGCATTTTCTAATATATTCCGAAATGTCGCCTAGAATAATATAAATATATATAAAATATTAATACCAATAAAAGAATATACATATGATGATATATGGACAATAGGGAAACGCTAAGTCTGGTTTCTAAAGTCGCCTTTCATAAACAAAAATGAATTTAAACTTAAACTTTAATTTATAAATTTGTACAAGGTCAAGAAAAATATTTAGCGCCGCCTATTTATCTTTTTAAGTTTGTATTATGCCAACTTAATATGTTAGCCTTGATTTTCTGTAGAAAATACATAGATATGTAGATAATATATTGCCTTGTGCGACAAGGTTTTGAGATAATTTATAAGTGGTACAGAGATTAAGAGATTGATCGCGTTTAAAGTTCTATAAGTTTGTATCTTTCACTGGCAGATTATAGGGCTCCAATCGTTATCAGGAGAATATGTTCACAGAAAGAATGTGCAGATAAAAATCTATATGTAATCCCTTAATGTATATCACAGCACAAAATATATATAATACTTACCAGCCGCTGCCGTCGTCGAGACATATTGCCCAGCTATTAATATTGTACACAAAATCCAACAAAATTTCGTTATCATATCTTCGCTTCGGAAGAATTAAGTATCCACTGTATTTGAAATCAAAATAAAAATATTATTTTATTTATTAAAGATGCCGGGAGGATGCTGAACCTTTCAGTGAGAGAAATAAACACGAATGAATCTTCTTCAGAGTTCTTGAGGCACTGGGGAGCACATGTACGGCACGCTAGCAGAAGATACATATGTATCTCGTAATTGCGCACATATGCACACAATGATAACATTTTTAGAACAAAGAAGATTTCGGACTGAACGAAGTGTGTGCCCCTACGTAAGATATATATCAGTGCAAACACAGAAGATTACGATCTTTGATTAATTAAGATAACAGGTGGACCATATATGCTTTTCTGTAATTTTCATTTGTTTAATAATTTAATAAAACTTCATATCTTTTTAGTTTCATCAATATATAACGTGTAAATGCTTAGATTCATTTATGAGATATTTAGACCCGTTAATTTGAATTTTGAATTCTCAGGCGGGCCGTATTTGTCGGAAAGAAAATACTGACTGAAATCAATCAAGTCTTGAATAAACAAAAAATACAATAATTTATGTCAGTTATCTCTTAAGAATATGGATAAAAGTACCTACAGCTTATAACGATTTTTAGGAGATTTAATAACTTAAAAGATCTTCCTTTGCGGTTGACAAACGGATAGTATACAGTGTGCCCAGCATTATTTTAGGTAATTATATCTTATAACGCCTAGATTAAGAGTCTGGTCTTAGTACCTAACAAACGCGCTAGGAGCGCTGTGGAAAGCGCCATCTAGTGAGTCTAAATAAGTAATTAATTTTAAAAAATTCTTAAATCCCTTTTAAAAATAAGCCTAAATTAAACTTAAATTATATGTCTATAATTCATACTTAAAAATAAGTTGAACTTAAGAAACACCAAACCAGTTCAGAGAAGTAATTCAATAACACATCAATATGGGAGTCCCAGCTATCCTCACCTTCACAAACAGAATCCGCAGGATTTGTGGAGCTCAAAATTATCGGATTATCAAACACGACCTCCCGAAAACCCGGTGTACCAGTTTCCAGTGTCCTGTGACCGGAGTCCGATGTCGAATTGCACCGAAAATGACATTAATGGGCTCTTTACGGCTTTCGCATAATTAAGGCCGTTGCCGCCAGATTCGTGCCTTTTGCCCTTACGCCCCTACGCCCCTTTCGACCCCTTTTCAGCTTGGACTCTCGGCCCGCTCAATGTGTTGTCTTAACCGGGCCTAATTAGGCACCGTACAGCTTCTGCGGCTGTTGGATGTATGCATGTTTGATGAAGTGCATGATTGGTTTACGAGTTCAAGCCGGATTGGCAATCGCTCCATTATCTTTGGTCAAACCGTGGTCTCTTCATTCCCCATAAATATGTAGTAGTTGCTTTGTATTTAGCCTTCTTATTAAAGTTTTCTTAGATTTTCATCATCCTTTTCTTATTTATTCATTAAATTATAGTATATAGTAATAATTCTTTAAATTAAACTCGAAATTCATTCAACTTATTTGTCTGCTGCCCTTGAGATGGTTTTCATTTCATTCGCGACTGCCCTCGGGCAAGTAAAGAATAAACTGAGACGACGGAAAATATGGTGAAATAAATTTAATTTTCCTTGCCAGCGGCAGATTAAAAAGATACAGAAACACACTTCTGAAATATGTCTGAGTTATGGTTTAAGTATTTTGCAGAGCTCTCGGTTAAAATGGGGTGGAAACGGAAAGTATTTATGAGTGCTTATTTATTGGTCATAAAGAACTGGTACATGAATTGTATTAAAAAAGGGAAAAGGCCAAGATAATAGTTTCTTGTGCAGAATCTAAAGGGTTTCCTTCTTTGAAATATGTTTCAAATATTACAAATGGTTCTTTTGTAGTTTATCTATGGACTATTTTATAAATATGTATAGTCAATATATTTTTAAAATATTATTACCATTATTTTATATTTAAGAGTACAGTTTATTTTCTCCAAGTACAACCATAATGGGTAAATAGACCTCTTGACTAAAGTTTGACAAATTGAACATCCCTAGTTTCCGATTATGACATTTACAGATGTGATGCCGGCAAGTGTTTGATTGCCGGCTCATTTTCTCAATAACAAGGATTTTTGTCCTGCGTCAGAGGCACTTTTTCCCACTTTCCACTCACCTTAAGTACGCCTCCCCCAAACATCCTTCCTCCGACGAGGCCAACTCAAACAAGGTTATGGGTTTTCCAGGTTGACCGTTTCCCGCTTTCCGAACGATTTAGTGCCAGGTCCTGGGAAATAGAGGAGAAATAAAGGAAAAGGACCAATGGCGACCGAGGCATCCCCATCGAAAGGGAGAGAGAGGAGCAGCAAACAAACGCCGTCTGGCTGTCACTTAATCGAAGCCATTAGCGTTATTAGTGGGCTCAGGTATAACCATCCACTGAGGAAAATAAAACTAAACTTGTAACAGAATTAATATAATTTTATTTTCTTAATATTTAAAAGAATATTTATTGTATAAACATGCCATGGTTTTGCCATATTTGGTATACATTTTAATATAATTTAGTCTCGGAATAACCTCTTACTCCCACGCCTGACTGGCGGCCAGGTAGAGGGCAAAGAGTGTCTGGACATTGTGAATATAGTCGGCCTGCGACTCCAGCGGTCCCTCCACCCCGAATCTCTCGCACAGCACTCGCACATAGTCCGCCAAGGATATGTTCTGCTGCAGACAGGATCTGTAGGCCTGATCCAAGGCATTCTTTGTCTCCTCATCGCCAAAAGATCTTGGCCAATCCTCCAGAAGGGCATCGATATCCTTTCGGGGCTGGGCATCATACATCGACTGAGTCATGTGCACCTGTTCCACCTCGGATATCCATTTATCCATATCCTTGGCCGATCGGGCGGTGGGAATCAGGGATGCGGAGGAGGCATGGCGGGGATTACGTCCCATACTTCCACTTAGCACCGATCGCAGTTTCATATTGAGGAGAGATGGCTCCGACTGAGTTCCCGAGGGTTCATCAAGAAGCCACAAGCCCAATCTCTCCAGGTGCTCATTGAGTTCCTTTTGACGCTGCGGCTGCAGGAGCGGCGGAGCCTGGACCTTTAAGAGGGCATCCACATCGCCCACGGCGGGCACAAATTCCGGGATAAAGGGTTGCAGGTGGAACGGAGTATCGATCGTTTGCGGAGTGTACTTTAGGATATAGGGAAACAGGTCCTTGAGTTCCCCGGGCATTGGTAGATCCTCCCACTTGTCTGGACTAATGCTGAAGGGCTGCTCCTCCTGCCGCTCGGATCTTCCAGCGCTGCCCCTCATGGGAAGGGTTAACTTTTGGTGGGGCAACCGGGTGGCTCCTGCTCCACCTCTTGCACCTCCAGCTGCCTCGTCGCTGCCCGAGCTCATGGGATCGTCCTGCGACTGCTTGGAGTTGCGAGTGCTGTCCGGCCGCTTTTGGGTTCGTGCTCCTGGGACCAGACCCGTCATTCCCACGCCCATGGTCATGCCTTGTGGCAACTGCATCTCGCTGTCGTCGTCATCGTCGCTGTCCTCGGCCTCGTCGTCGTGATCAATAATGTCCTGCAGGAGGCCGTCGTCATCCGTGGAATTATTCTGGAATTGCTAAAGAAAGAAATGGAGAAATTTAATTTTTAATGAGTTTTAATAAAGGAAAATATATTTTAAACATTTTCGCATCTTTCTCACTCAACTTCATGACCAAGCACTCACCATTCGACGATGCCTGCCCGCGGCTGCTCTTTGCGAACCACCAGCGGCAGCAGCTCCATCAGAGCCTCCTGTGACACCACCCCTTCCGCCACCTGGGACACCATTTCGCGGCTCCATTTGGACACTGCTCAGGTGCTTGGAGTCGGGTCCGCTGATTGTGATCTCCTCGTCGTAGAAGTTCATGGCCAGCTGCGCGAATTCAGATTCAAAGTAGCTCTCCAGCTGCGAGTCCTCTCAAGCTATTCAGTTCTGCCCTGGCCCTTTTCCGTTTTCCGTGCCCACTTCCTGGTCTTCTGCGAAAATCCGCACAGCACTTGTCTTGCAATTTTCCGCTCCTTTTGCAGGTGCCAAGGCGTCGTCCTTGCTTCCTTTCTTCAACGAGGATATTTCTTTTTGCCGAAATATTGGGTTTTCCTCCAGCGTTTTCCGCTTTGTTTTGGCTGCTTTTCCTTTTGCTTACCTGCCGCTGCAAAAGTTGTCAATTGCTTTGGCCATTGTCGGTGTCGATGGCGATGTGGTTGTCTTGACAACGCAACGAAGTCCTTTACACAAAGAGAAATAATTGTAAAAGAGCAAAACAAATGTAGAAAAGTGTGTCTTGAAAAAAAAAAAAATAATTTAGGTTATATTTAATATTTATAGTCCATTGAGTTTTCTTTTAAATATAAGAGAAATAATTTCACCATCCTTAAATTGTTTTATATAAATTCATTTATATTATCTTTCAATATTAAAGGTCTCCTGTTTTTATATCCCATTTTTCCCAGTGCATTGAGTGTAAATTGTTGTTTTTCGGCTGGTTGCTATTGTCATATCCTTTTTTTGGCCTGCGAAAACATTTACAGCTGGAAAGGCTGTCCTTTGTTTCACGCCAGGGTTTTTAATTACATTCAATTCGGGAACGATTTTCCATCACTTGCCGGCTCTTGGCCCGACTCCATTTAAATAATTTGTAGCTACTGTTTAAGGTTTATGGCGGCGAATTCATTAATGGGCCTGTTACATTTTGTAGGTTTCTCGAAAAGGGTCCGCGAAAGGCTTAACCAAATAGGTTTGCATTAACACGAGGCGCCGCACTGTGGCTCGTTTTCTCAAAACACGTTGCAAAATTAATAACTTTTGATCTATTGAAGGTATCTACTTAATTTTTTTTTTAGAATAATTTACAAATCTCCACAATTTTTTAGGTAGTACGTTTTTTAGGTTACGCCCACCAAAAGAGGCGTAATTTATTCGGCAAACTAAAACTTTTGATTTTTTACTATAAAAATACATTTTTCATAGGAATCAATGAACTTAAAAATTCAAAATGATTAAACATATTTTTTTTATACTCATTCTATAAATAAAAAAAAAAAAATTGCATACAAAAAATTGACAAAAAAAATGATTATTTTTTTGCAACTTGTACTTGAAGCTATACATTTTGGTGCCTTGCCGTTTTCCATACTGGCCGACTACAAAGTGCCAGTTTGGTAGCATGGTTTGATATGAACAATTATCAAAATCTCGAAATGCGCACAATTGTAGCAATGGTTTTTTTTTTGGTTTGTTAGTTGAATATCTCCACAAATTTTTAGTATTATCTAGAGCTCGGCGAAATATGGCATTTTTTTTTTATTTTCCACTAAAAATTAAAAATAGGGAAAAAAAAGACTTTTTTAAAAAAATCTAAATAAAATAGAAGTACGAAAAAAAAATTTAATTTTCTTTTTAATTCCGATTTAAAATTGATTCCGTAAAAGCAGAAAAATATTTTTTTTTCTTTGAGCTTAACTATTTTTTTAGAAAAGTTAATTTAAATCTGTGGTTTTAGCGAGTTTTTTACCTTTTTGAAACTACAGAAAAATTGTCAAACTTTGAGTAGCGATTATAAATACTAAACAAATTTTGTAAATTATAAAATTTTGGTTTTGTATAGCTTGATCAATTTCTAATTGAATGGTATCAAAAGATTTGCTAAATTCAACAACGCGAAATCCGACTTTTGCAACGAGTTTTCGTAAAATGAGCCACAGTGCGCCGCTGCTTCGCTTGATGATGGCAGCCGGCGATTACAGCTC